>JALIGU010000094.1:0-128976 GCA_023053565.1 Aquilegia eximia | reverse complement strand
CATGAGACCTTTGCAACTATTGCTTTCTCTCACGGACTGATCCAAGGGTCCGACCTGCACAAGTCTCTGGCAATGAAGAGACCTTCATCACTTGACGAGCTCTACCTAAAGGTAGATCGTTATATTAAGCTAGAAGAAGCCCTCACTGGGAGGGAGAAGAACCATGTAGTCAGCAACATTGAGGCTGGCTCAAGCAAACGACCTCGATCAGAAGGAAAGAGGTTCAAAGCTAAGTCGCTGCCTACCGAGCAGCGAGAGTATCACCGGTTTACGCGACCAGCCGGTTATATCTTCGAAAGGATCAAGCACAACCATTGGTGCAAAATTCCTGCCTTCACACAGCTGGAGGATACATCTGGTCGCCCGTACTGCAAAGTACATAAAGTACGGTGTCATCAGACTGATGATTGTCGCGTCTTGAAGCGCGCACTTCAAACCTGGGCCGATGAGAAACGGCTCAATAATTGGATCCTCGGAAGGAATGAGGAGTCCACAGGCAAGCGAATGAGGAAGGAATCCAGAACCCCTCCTCGTTCACCAAAGCGGGGTCAAAGCAAGGCCAGAACGGCCTCCGCAAGCCCAGCACGCAGCAGAGGGCGTAGCCTCTCCCAGCGCTTAGGTCCAACAGGCGACCTACGCGATCATATAAACAAGAAGGTCGCAAACAAGGTTGACAGCGACAGCGACTCGGACAGTCATGTGGTCTACATGATTGACGAATCTCATCACACCCCTGTCTCTAGGGACAAAAAGAGACGAGTGGAACATCTCCACCATGTCTACTCTATCAGTGGCCGAGCAGCTCGCTTCAACATCCCTGCCCGGCAAGAGACTGACATCACCTTCACTGAAGACGATCTCAATAAGGTCGTTACTCCACACAACGACGCCCTAGTCGTTGAACTAAGAATTGCGGATTACACAATCAAGAGGGTATTCATCGATCCTGGGGCTTCATGTAACATTCTCATGTACCGAACCTTCAAGGACATGAGGCTGCCCGACTCAGTGCTCATCCCAGACTTCACACCGATCCTTGGCTTCAATAGTTCAAGGGAAGACCCTAAAGGGGAGATCCTTCTGCCCGTCACTGTAGGCAGGAGGGAAGATAAGGTAGTTGTAACCAGCAAGTTCAGCGTCCTAAATATCGCAAGCAAGTACAATGCGATTCTGGGTCGAAAGTGGATCCATGCTATCAGAGGAGTGCCGTCAACTTACCATCAGGTATTCCGCTATCCCGGCCCTTATGGGATAATGGAACTCCGCGGTAATCAGAACACCGCACAAGAATGCCACGGTGTTATTGAAGTTGTCCCATCATCAAAGCCATCCACCTCTGGAGTTAAGGATGGTGATGTCAAAGGAAAGAGCCTAGTTCCAACAGAGGCTCAGGAGGGCAACAAGTCAAAGAGCCCATCCAAGGAAAAAGCTGAACCTGCTAAATAGCAATTACAGAAGGAGCAAGCGAGCTCCCCCAAGCTGAGTCTCGGAAGCACCGATCCAGGCGTCCGAGTTAACATTGGGTCAGATGAGGACCCAAGGTATGTCTATGTAGGTTCAGAATTGGAAGAAGATAAGTTCGCTAATTTTGTAAATTTTCTTTCAATGAATAAAGATGTTTTTGCTTGGTCGTATATCGATATGCCCGGAATAGATCCATCAATTGCATGCCATAGGCTACGGGTCAATCCCAATTATCGACCTGTGAAGCAGAAACCAAGGAGACTTGCTCCCAAGTTTCACGAAGCCGTCAACGAAGAGATCAATAGACTCAAGCAGGTCGGCTTCATCAGAGAAGTCGATACTCCAGACTGGCTAGCCAACATAGTTCCAGTCCTAAAGAAGAATGGAAAAACAAGGGTCTGCATCGACTTCACAAGCTTGAATAAAGCTTGTCCTAAAGATTCATTCCCACTGCCACGAATCGATAGGCTAGTCGATCAGACATGCGGTTTTGAGCTATTGTCATTCATGGACGCATACTCAGGGTACAATCAGATCCCAATGTACGAGCCTGATCAAGAAAAGACCTCTTTCACAACTGAGCAAGGTATCTTCTGTTACAAAGTCATGCCATTCGGGCTAAGGAATGCAGGGGCGACCTACCAAAGACTGGTCACCAGAATGTTCGACGACCTCCTAGGTCGAACAATGGAGGTCTACATTGATGACATGCTAGTGAAGAGCGACAAAGAACGAGATCATTTGTACAACCTCGACCAGGCATTCCAAAGATTAAGGCAATACAGAATGCGTCTTAATCCAGAAAAGTGTTTGTTCGGGGTCGCATCAGGAAAATTCCTAGGCTACCTAGTCACCAGGCGAGGCATCGAAGCAAATCCCGACCAAATCAGAGCCCTGATCGACATGCCAAGTCCAACAACAAAGAAACAAATCCAGAAACTCAACGGCATGGTTTCAGCTCTGAACAGATTCATCTCCAGAGCATCAGATAAATGTAGACCAATGCTTCATATTTTAAAGAAGGGGGCTACATATGAGTGGACAGAAGAATGCAAGAAAGCCTTCGACGATCTCAAGGCATATCTGTCTACTCCACCAGTTCTTACAAGACCAATAGATGGCGATGTACTTGGCGTTTACCTCGCAACATCAGATTTTGCGATAAGCGCAGTGCTTTTCAAAGAAGACAATCAAGTGGAACGACCTATCTACTTCACAAGCAAAGTCTTACAGCAGGCTGAAATAAGGTACACACCTCTAGAGAAGTTAGCATTAGCATTACTTTACGCTGCATGCAAATTCAAGCCTTATTTCCAAGCACACACTGTAAAAGTAATCACCGATCAGCCATTACGCCACATACTAGAAAAGAAAAACAAAACAGGTCGTATGGCTCGATGGGCAGCCGAGCTGGGTGATTACACTTTCGAGTTCGTTTCACGACAGGCCGTCAAGGGCCAGGTCGTCGCAGAATTTTTGGTAGACTATCCAGCAGAGGATGTCAATTGGGAACCAGAACTTGAAACAAGGCAAGTCCAAGACAACCCCCCAGATACTTGGCAGCTGTATGTAGATGGTTCCCACAACTCCAATGGAAGTGGAATAGGTAGTGTGCTAATCTCTCCTGAAGGATCACAGCTCGAAAGAGCAACTCGTCTCGACTTCTCGACCTCAAACAACGAGGCCGAATACGAAGCACTCATACAAGGCCTACAAATGGCCATCGATTTACAAGCAGTTCGTCTCAAGGTGTACAGCGACTCACAGCTGGTAGTCAATCAGATTACCAGCAATTACCAGATCAATGGGATCAACCTCATCAGGTATGCCAGCAAAGCAAAGGAGCTCATCAGCAAGCTCAACTATTTCACAATTGAACACATACCCAGAGATGACAACAGACATGCCGATTCACTGGCGTTTCTAGCATCTAAGATCGAGTCAGACAGACCGAGGGCGCTAACTATAGCAATCAATTCACAGCCCGCATATCTACTCAAGGAAGAGGATATTCATCAAATATCCGATCTACTAGAAACAACTCAAGAAGACATCCAGGGGACTTGGATGGAGCCATTCATGGTTTATCTGCAAACTGGTGCCCTACCATCCGACAAAAAGGAAGCCAGTCGATTGCTGCATAAAGTAACAATGTACAAAATCCATGAGGGCAAACTTTTCAGGAAATCAGCAACTGGATTATTATTACGATGCTTGACCCCGAAGCAAGGTCAGATGATATTTCAAGAAATCCATGAAGGTGAATGTGGAAACCATTCCGGTGGGCGTACCTTAGCCCATAAAGCAATCTCCCAAGGATACTTCTGGCCAAGAATGAAGGAAGATGCAAAGAAATTTGTCTTAAAGTGCAAAGAATGCCAGCGATTTGCTGATAAACAACACCAGCATCCAAACGATCTCATCAACATCACTGCCCCATGGCCATTCCACATGTGGGGGCTTGACATCATGGGCCCCCTGATCAAGGAAAAGAAGTCTGAGAAGAGGTTCGTTCTAGTAGCCGTAGACTATTTCACTAAATGGGTGGAAGCTGTTGCCTTAACCAACGTAACACAGGCAGATGTCCAGAGATTTATGTGGGAAAACATCATCACAAGGTTCGGGCTACCTAAACGAATAGTCACTGACAATGGCACCCAGTTCGTTGGGAAGAATATCAAAAAATTTTACGACCTCTGGAAAATCGAGCATTCAAGGGCAACTCCTAGGTACCCACAAGCCAACGGCCAGGTCGAAGCTGCAAATCGACAGATTCTAACCAATTTGAAGAAGAAGCTCGAAGACCAGCATGATCAATGGCCACAACAGTTGGAAAACATCTTATGGGCTTACAGAACAACTCCTCGCACATCCACAGGGATGTCACCATTCAGTCTTTGCTATGGAGTAGAGGCCGTTATTCCCACTGAGTTAACATATGGAACGACCAAATCTCTTCTGGTCGACACAGAGCTCAACAATCAGATCTGGTCGTTTGGAGTCGACCTCCTCGAAGAGCGACGTAACCACGCCACTATAAAGCTCGAGCAATACCAACAGAGACTCAAGCGAGCTTATAACAAAGGCGTGCGACCAAGAACTTTCCAGCCAGGGGAACTAGTCCTAAGAAGAATGTTCAATAACAAAAGAAAGGACACTATCGGCAAACTCAACGCCAATTGGGAAGGTCCTTACATTATCACAAAAGTCCAAAGCAACGGTTCTTATCGTCTTCAGACACCAGAAGGGGAGATCGTTAAGAACCCATGGAACGTTTTTCATTTAAAGAAATTTTATCAGTGAAATGTAAGCATCCATTCATTGCATTTCAATCTATAAAATCAGCTTTGCCTTCATCTCTGCTCAAACATGAATGGCTACTAAAGGTCTAATCCCTCGACCTACAAATTATCAAAACTCTAGTCCCTTTGATAATTTAAAATTTTGTTAAGTTAAATCACTATCAACTTAACTGGGTGCATTGGTCATACTCTTCCCACGACCCAAGCACAATTATGTTGAATGCGACCTCAACCCACAATCAGGTCGACCAAATGTCACATGGTTTGCAAGTCCATTCAAGCAGACAAAACGACATAAGCAACAATGCAAGGTAAATAGTTGAATTAACTTTTACTTTATGAGATTTTAACAATTACAGGTACAACCAAAATAGAATCAAGGCATACAAGAGGAACTGTTTCAGTGCGTCCTGCTTGCAGCCATTCATCTCGTCTACCTGCCTTCTGAACGAGCTACCAGGACTTCCTGGAAACTAGCTCGCAAAAAGGAATCCATACAAGACTCATCAAACTAAAAGCTGATTACTGACACCAAATACAAAAGACAAGAAGTTCTCCAGTCAAGCTCTCAAAGATTACAAGGGGGGCTCTCATGAATAAGCTATGGAAGACATACTGCAAGAACAAGGAGTGCAAGAAGCAAACTGTGCACAAGGCTACCCAATATAAGAAAGGGAAAACAAGGTTACCCAATACAAGAAGGGAAAACCAAGGTTACCCAATACAAGAAGGGGAAAACCAAGGTTACCCAATACAAGAAAGGGAAAACCAAGCCCAGCTCACTGCTGCACAGACTGGTCGCCTGAAGCATCAACTTCAATAAGGACTCCAGCGACCTGGTCACTAGGGCCCATCGAGGTGTCCTGAGATGGTGCCGAAGTCTCTTCAACTCCACCTCGCGTCTCCTCTCCTTCGGGCGACCCCGTCATTCTGCTGACAAACTTTCTGCCAGTACTCAACAGAAGATTGAGAAGCAGCTTCACGTTCCCTCAACTGCTCCTTCAGAGCTGCGACCTGGGCCTCCCTGTCCTTGACCTTACACTCAGCAACGGCAGCAATGTTCCTCGCCTGCTCGAGCTTCTCATTGAGAGCCTTCAACTCAATTTCAGCCTGAGCACCAATCTCAGCAACCAGACGCACCTCCTGGAAGCTGGCATTGAGCTGCAATCACCAAAAGAAATTTAGCACAAATACCAAAGCATAATCAAAACAAATGCGACTTACGATCAAACTCACCAAAGAAAGTGCCCCGTTTATCTTTGAGCAGGTCACCAGCAAAGGCTGCGACTTCACCATTCGGGCATCAGCATCCAGGACGATACCCTCATTCACAGCCCGGGCAACACAAGGGTCATCGATAGCACTGTCGTTGTCATACACGACATGCTTCTCTCCTTGCCCGTCCAAGTAATCGAACGGCCCAGGGCGGAATTCAGACAGAATACCTTTGCCTTTCTGCGAAGGCCGAACAGCAGTCTTCCTGGACATCACAGACATTCCAGGAGACGTCGCAACCATTGAAGACACAGGAGTTGGCATAGCTGGGAACTCCGTCAGCTTAAGGTTCCCTGAGAAAGACCTCTTCTTCCCAGCCAATGCACCCACCTTAGGAAGTGAGGGGTGTGGGCCTGAGACTGGAGGGCTCGCCACGACTCCAGACTGGCGAGAGCTACCTACAGCCCGCTCCTTCTCCGCAGGCACCTCCCTCTCCACAGATCGTTCCTGCACCGCAGGTCGATCCTTATCAACAGGTCGCTCCTTCTCCAACCTCCGAGGAGCACCTGCAGAACGTTCTCTTTCAGCTTGCTTCGAGCTACCACTTGCTCGTTCACTTTCAACAGCTCGCGAACTGCTACCAGGTCGCCCACCACTTGCTTTGTGCACAGAAGACATGAATGCTTTCTTTAAAGCTTTCCTCCTCTTGAGCTCGTCCCACACAGTTTTTGGACCACCTTTAGGAATAAAATGTTCCTTTAGGTGAGGCAGAAGCGAAATCTTCCGCTTGTCGGCCAACTTACCAAAGCAGTTCAGAGCAGATTGCAGATCGTTTTTTCTAATCAGATGATCGTCCCGGATCGCTGCAACAAAAAATACAAAGACATCAACTTCAAAAGCAGGGACACGAACCAACAATCATAAAACTACAGACAACTAACTTACGAGCGTCATTCCTAATCGTATGACGCAACTGGATATCTCCTTCAACAATCGGCCCAGTGAAAAGCATGGGATCTTTCCACCATGGCTCGCTACTCACTGGATAGATCAAAGGCAAACGGTCTGGCCTAACCTGCATGTTACAGCCAGAGAGTTCAACCTTCGAAGACCGTTTGAAACAAAAGTGGTTCAATACATCTTCCACGGAAATGTGCCACCTATGCAACTTGTTGAGGTCGTCAATTACCCTCATGTTCCGCCAGAAATTACCATTCATCTGACAGGGGGCTCGCCTAATGGCATTCAACAGGCCGACCACCAGTTCAGACAACGGCAACCTCAGCCCAGCACGGAATTGGTTCAAAGTCAATACAGTAGATGAAGGATTATTAGGTCGATAGTCAGGAGAAAGTAGGCGGTCACCAAGAAACCTTATCTCTAAATGCCTAATCGACCTAAACTCATAATGCCTCCTAACAGCAAAATGCCTATGTACATAATTCATATTCACAATCCTACACATTCTACCATTGTCATCTTCAACCATCTCATCATCAGAAGAATCTGGACCATGAGAACCACTACTCTGGGGGCTATCCACATTCTCATCGGGAACGGGAGACGGAGGATCAGAATGAGTACTCTCAGACTCATACTCCTCAAGACCACCATCACTCAAGTGATCATTTTGCGAATCACTACCCTCAGACATGACTCTCAAACAATGCAGAAGACAACAGAAGATGAAAAAGAAAGAAATTAAACAATCAGAGAAAAGAGAAGAGAACAAACCTCACGAGCTCTCAAAGTTCTTCAGTTCGCAAGGCAAAAGCGGCAGCAATTCAAATAAAGGCAAGATAAGTAAACCCTTATCAACGTAACTACAGTTTATATACTGTAGTTCAAGAATTTCTAGCCATCGATTCAAAAGAAACGAACGGCTGAGATCGACAAGCGGATCCATAAGCAGTACAGTCATTCTCCACTCACAAAACGGTTCACATCCACCGTTGGATTGATCCACGTGCAAGACAGAGAGCAAATCAGGCAATACGTGCATCAGTTGCCATAATCACACATCTAACTGCTCGAGGAAACTCCTCCACTTCCCCGTAACAGCGCCATTATTACCACAGACAGCGCTGCATGACTGCCACGTCAGCAACTTCAAAAAAGCAAACCACAAATCAGCATCGATAAGAGTAATTAGTCTTTTCAGCCCGACTCCCATAGTCGACCTAAAAAGAGGGGGCTTATGTAGGGGTACTACATACTCCGACCAATCAAAAGCAGCCACGTGGCACAGTCATCCATCTGTCAGGTCGCCACAATCTCTACCCGCTCACAGCCTGACTAAAGCGACCAGACTACACAGCGACCAGCGACCTGCTATTCACACGTGCTCCTATTCAATGCACAGAATATTCTTATCAGTTACAGAATTAATTCACAAGGATGATCCTCGCGCGTTACACATTTAATCATCATTATGATGGCGGAGAATCTGCAAGATCCACGATCCACGCCCTTCCATCTTCTATATAAACAGAACTACGATGGCTTGATCTCTAAGTTCAATTCCCCCGAGCTAGAGTACGTAGGCAATCTCGATCTCAACGAGGTGCAGCCACCCCAATCTCCAATATCCCTATTTGGTCAAGTCTCCATAACGACCTGACCCTGTTGATGCATTAATCTAGAAATAGGTTAATACACTAACACATGACCTGTGGATTTTGGGCGTGTTAATTATTATAACACAGGACCCGTTGGGAGACGTCCCTAAGTTGTGTCACATGACATAGCTTGATGAATGTATGGCTGCGATGCGTACGACTCGGTGCTACTGCACAACTTGGCACTTGTTGCATGGATTTGGATTGACGTAATATGATGGATTGGAATTACTGGATAAAGACTTGATCTGATATTGTAGATTGATTGATTGAGATAGATTTTGATTATTTGATTATTGGAACTGGAAACATTATTGACATTGCAGATTACCAGAGAATGATCTTGTTTATTTATTTATCATTGTGTTAAATGTTAGAATAAAATTGATTAGTATTTATAATCTATATTATACTGTTCGTGGACACACAAACTTGGGGAGATAAACATAACTAGACAAAGACAAAAAATGGGCTTAAGTTGCTGTTATGTTTCGAATTGGGCTTGAGATGGGGCTTTAGTTGAAACCTTATTGGAGACAGAATATGGGTTTAAGTTGTTATGTTATATGGGCTTAAGTTGTTCTTATGTTTCGAATTGGGCTTGAGATGAGCTTTGGTTGAAAATACTTATCAACCTTTTACAACAGAGCTATCAACTGCTCCTTTCACTCCACCGCCGGAGTTGAATCACTTCACTACTCCATCCTCTCCCGATGTGCCTTTTGCTCTGACCTTTTCATCTGTTATGGATCCCAAAAGCACCAATAAATCAAGTTATGTCACTGCCAATGTCAACTTCTATCAACACTCAACTTCTATTACCAAAATACTTTTCAATTTCAATTTCTATTTCTATAACTTTAACTTATCGATTTCAATTTCTATTGCTTAAGTTGTTATGTTGGGCTTAAGTTGTTATGTTGGGCTTATCTCTTCGACTGCCTAAAACCTTAATTAAGCGAAAGATTCTCTTTGTCTGTGAATCAAATCGAACACAAAGGTAACTCTCTTCTTCCACCTTCATCTTCTACTACTTGATAATCCAATTTGTCTTTTTTTTGTTGTTCTCCCAATGAAATTTATTTTGCTAATTGTTTATTTATTGTGAGTTAAAATAGGTTATTCCTTCTGCATAGAAAGGTTATTATTTTTCGATTTAGTTACTAAAGAGTTGGTACTTGGTACAGAGATATCAAAGAAGAGTGCGAAAAAAACAAAACATTGATGAAAAAGTTGTGATTTTTTCACATGAACCTGTTGTTCCTACTTCCTAAGAAACAAGCAGTGGCTCTTCTTCCTCTACAAGTCTACAAGTTGGCTCTTTTCTTAATCTTCCCCTCCTCGCAACAAGTAACTAAGTAAGCACTTTCTCTTTTTTGCAGGTTGTTTATTTTCTTCACTTTTTGTACTTTTTTTATGTGTTTGCATGTGGTTTGTAACCAGCAGTAGTATGCCAACCCCTCCAATCATTAAGATTATAATCACTGAGTTATCGACAATAGGAGAATTCAATGGGGTATATGGATTTATGTTAGAGAAATTTAATATCATTCAAGATGCCAAATCAGTACCAATAATAGTAATTAATAATAAACGGGAGAAAATATTTTGGCCCTTTCGGGAGAGATCTTTTAGAGTAGGGGCATCCCTTTGTGCTAAAATTCACAGTTACTAAGCCAAAACATTGGCTCAATAACGAAATGAACCCTCATATCAGCTCAAGGTGACTGGCCGGTGAGACAATGTTTAACTTAGGATCGAAGACATCAATGCCATGGATAACTCAAAAGAGTCCAGAGAGTGCAAATGTCATATGACTAATGACTTTCATACTGTCCAAGAAGGTCCTTGCTATATTGAGAGAAAATTTACGAACGTTTTTTCAATATAGCTTTCTTCATGCTTACAACTTAAATCTAATGCCTCAAGGTTTTGGGTAGTGATATGTCTTCCCCTGATGCCTTATAGCACTTAAGATATATACTGGATATACGCCAGATTAGGATAAATGAAAGGTCTCATTGGTCCAAAAGGTTACTCCCAAGTCCATCTTGCTTATCCTTGAGCAACCATAAAAATTTATCATGACTTCATGTGTCTTGAAAATCTGTTGCATGGAACAAAGTTCTTTCTACATCAGGACGGTTTTTTGTTACTTTAAGCATGCAAAAGCTTATAATTGGTCTTGATTTCTTGATCAAATAAATGGGGTTTAATACTTGGACAATATGAAATATGCAGTTTAATTCATGCTAACCAATATATAGTTAGTTATTGAACTGTCTAGAGTAGTAGTCATATACAGGAGGTTTGATATGAATATTTTATTATTGCATTCAGCCCAAGGCAGAGTTCCAGCCTACAACATGGCTTAGTGATCCCATCACCCATGATCCTCACAAGTATATTAACTTATAAGCTTATTAGGTTTTTTGAACTTTTCTGAGTAGTGTGTTAATACATTTATGTATAAAAACTTCAGAGTTTAGATTCAGTGATCATTGGTACCATTACAACTTTGACATCTACTCAAATCCAAGGCATTTGAAAAATAATTGTAGGGAAGTTCATTTGACGATCAATGAACGTCATGTCATGTTGTTATTTTATAATGGTTGTGGTATTCAATGTGTTAAAAAAGCTTTGAATATTATGAAAATTGATACCCAGAGTTTCAAGATTATGATCCAATTGTTAGTATCACAATTTACCCAATTAGGTAAATTTATCAGTTGGGATAAATAAGACGGTTAAAGGACTGCATTTGAGAATGGAGGTATGCAGAGGTATTAAAGATGCTAAATGGGCTATTAAAGGTCACACGAACAAATCTGTTAGTGATCTTCAGTTGCTGCTGAAATTGGGAGTTGAATGTAGGACTGGGACTTCTCGAAGTATTAGAGAGGTTTGCGACCATCTAATGTCACGATTGTCAAAGCTAATACTGATGACGCATTTATAGGTAACCCATGACAAGGCGACATAGGAGTGATCTATAGAAATCATTCAGGAGCATTTATAGGGTGCTTGGCACAAGGACTAGGCATCACAGATAACTTCACAGCTGAGTGTTGGGCAATAACTAAAGCTATTGAAGAAGCCATTGATCAAGGATGGCTGAACTTATGAGTGGAAACTGAGTTCATACCAGCTGCTTAGGTGTGTAGTAACCGGAGTCCTCCATAGCAGGTTCGAGCTCAATTTATGAGGGCAACTAAAAGAATCCAATCTTTGTGTATAACCCATATTTATAGAGGGTAATTTTTCAGCTGACATGGCAGCAAAGAGAGGGTCAACTCAGAACTTAGGTACGAAAGAGTGGAGCTTAATTAGACCCACATTCATTACTTGCTTGGAGGAAACCTACAGAGCTTATTATAGATTTAAGTGATGATTTGATGTAAGCATGAAGAGCTTGGAATATATACTCAGTTCCTCAAATTTCTTTTGTATTTCTTTTTCTTTTTATTAATGAAGCTCACCTTAGCAAAAAAAAAAAAAAAAAAAAAATCCAACAATTTTCTGGAATGTAGACTGTTTAGAAAACCAAATATACATACTGCCTATAAAACTGAAGGACAAGTTTATTCCAGTATTGATCCATTGAGTGTGGAGTTGTTTTTGAAGTTTATTGCTTTGATTCTGCGATAGATTGAAATCTACCAATGGTAATAACTTTTAGTAACAATTATTCAGTCTCCCATCTTCTTTTACTTGGTATATTTGTAGGATGAGTATCTGAAAGCTTATTATGATCCATATGCCGCTTTGCTCTTGAAACAACAAGAACTAGAAGATACAAGTAATTTTTCAAACCAGTCTAATCGTCAAGGTCAGGTACAATGATGATGCCGGATAAGAAGATGCTCTAACTTCAAGTACACTTTTCTTCCATTATCAGCTAAACTACGTTTATCTCTTTGTGAAGTAAGATAAATTATGTGGCTAAAAGTGTAGTTCCTAATATATATTTAGTTATTATTATATATTTAAAAACCTCTCATATTCCCAATGGATTTTGAAGATTAAGTTGTAATTTTTGTGTGTGGTCGTTTAATAAATATGTATTAACTAGAATATGGGTAGGAATATTGAGGAATTTGTTTAAAGTAAATCTTCATCAGAGCCAACCATTGGAAGTCTTCAAAAATAAAAATGAAAGTTAATAGTGCTTACTATATGCTTGCCTACTGATCAGAGGGTAACAAAATGGAAAACATTATATTATGAACACTGATAGATAATACATATGGGTGTGCCTTCGGCAGTTTGAACACAACCCAAACTGATGCAAGAGCAGAATAAATTTGATGTTGTCATTATTATTTTAGGCTTGGAGATGAGCTCATATTTAAGGTTTCCTATTATTTTGTTCCATTATTTTGATTTTGAATTTGGATTCCTAAGGAGATTAGGATGAATGTTTTATTTTAGTTGATGCCTTTTACATTGTGTTTCTAATGAGAATATCAAAGCGTTAATAAAGTTGGTATCGTGATTTTTTTCATTGTTGATAGTGCATTGGTATGTATGAGCTCCCTACAGTATGTATTTGCCTCCGTATTTGTTTTAAAATATTATGGACTGCTTTTGGCTTTATGTCTTTAACAATGAAAAGAATTCAACCAAGGTGCAGTTATATTTAAGCTTGATTATGTTTCAACAACCCAGCTAATTATATGAGGAAGTCTTGGTTCCCTTTCCCAATTACATTATATTGGGGAGTTTCATTTATTTACTCTTATTTTATTGTTTTTGTAAATAACTATACCTTCTATTTGCAATGTGGTATTTTCTAAAATATAATTGTTAAAAGTGGGTTTTTTTCTCCCTCTCTCTTTGTTATTTTTTCCTTTTATAGAAAGTACAAGTGATTAATATACGACCATAAAAACAAATAGTAGACTAATTTATTATCTGCCAGCTAGAAAAATCCTTATTTTGTCTTTCCAAAGAAGATATTATTGTATTATACTATTATCTGATAGCTGGAAGTTGACGGAAATAATGATTCACTTTTTTTTTTTTTTTTTTCTGAGTAACTTTCTCCAACTTACTACAGGCAGCCCCAAGCAAAATGTGTGATTTAAATGTTAAAGCTACAGTTTCCGAAGATGACAAGGAAAACAATCTAAGGAGTTCTTATATCATTATATGGAGCACCTGCACTGCACGTTTTTAAGAAATGAAGGTGAGATGAGCAAATTTGTCTGCAATGCCTTCATAAGAGATGTAGCTTATGTGGTCAATCTCTTTGAATTGATACGGTGTTATGGAACACAATTATTTTCAGTTCTTGCAAAGAACAAATTTTATAACGAAGCTTCAAGAATATTTTGTGAACTGAGAAAAGCAGGGTAGCAAGCGACATAATTACATGGACTTTAATGGTTTCAGGTTATGCACATTATGGGTTGGTGGATGTGAGTCTAAAATATTATGGATTAACAAAATAATGATGTTGTTTCCTGGAACAAAATGATTGAGGGATTTGCAATTTATGTATGGGAACACAAAGTTGCACTTGCTTTAATGTTGTGTGCAAGAGAAATCTCTGACAGTGTTACATTCATAAGGGTCCTCAACACATGTAGTCATGTTGGACTACATGTGAGATCCAATACAATAGTGCAAATATCATATCAATTTTGTGTTTGGATGCACTATATGCGAGAGATGTAAGGAAAATGTGATCCAATTTTTCTTTAGTTCTGCTATGAGCAAAGTCGCTCCAATAAATGTGAGAAACATATTTGATTATATTGATGTTAATGTTTTCTAACGTGTTTTATATTCTCAACAAGTTTGTATTTTGTTAGGAGTTTGTTGCATTTTTTTTTTTTTTTTTTGGTAAGGTGATCATACTCAATTGTTTGTTACCAGTTGTATCTCAAGTGGTAAGGGATGCTACTCAATTTTTAATTCTCAATTTAAACATCGTACAACATTGTTCAAAGCAATGGTTGCAGACTTGCAGAGATACAACGATGGATATAACTACCCTATCAGCCCATTGATCAACTGCATGTTGATCAGTTGTAATTCTGTTGTGTGTAATGGTGTGGTAACAGGAACTGGGAAGACTGTGCTGCTGAGTGGTATATTGTAGGGTGCCTTTCAACTGATTTTTGTAGGCTGCAGTTAGTTTGTAAATTGCAGGGACAGAGTGCAACATAGTTTCTTGACAACTAGAGTATGAATAAAGATGTAGTTAATCATGTCTGGTTAGTTGTAGGCTTTGTCTATGCTGGTAGATATGTTTTGTATGTATACTCTATGTTGTTTCTGTTTTATGGGTGGGTTATGTATAATTCTGTACGAAGAGGAGCATGTCCTCTGGGAGGTATTTGATGGTGCATTTAAACTATGTGTGCTCATCAAACTTTATATATGGTTTGGTTTTTTTAGTGTTTAATAAAATACAAACTACTATGTAGACCATCAAATGATGCCTTAAATCTTCAATTTGTCCATCTATGTTAGAGACCATTGCTACAGTTACGAAGATAGAAATGACCACCCTATCAGCCTACTGATGTTGAAAACTAACAATCCACTTGCTTGGTATCCTTCCACTGCCTTTACAGTCATCTCCATCTGAAATTATTAAAAGTGATCATAATGAACAAGAATATATTTTTGGTTCTATAAAATATATGAGTTGATAGGATGTGTTTGATTCGCATGCATTTGATTCCCGGGAAAATGAATAGAAATGGCTAAGTTTTAAAAGATTTTGAGTAGGAGATCGGAATTCAGATTCCAGGCATAGTTATTTTATTTGAATACGATTTTCATTTAAAAAAACAAAAAAAAACAAAAAAAAACCATTTTATATAATTATTAGGACAAAGCAGACAAGTGTTTCACTTTAGTAAGAATTTCGTCAATCTCTGTCTCTATTTCTCTCCCTTTTCTGCCCACTCTCTCTCCCTCTCCTATCACTCAATGTTACATTAGTACCCTTCATTTCTTTGGAATTTAAATTCCATGAACCAAAGACAACGATGATTATAGTTCTAAACATGATGTTATTAAAAGTGACTTAAAACCATCCGGGATATAACAAGATTTGGATAAAATTTCTGTCATTTACGGGGACAAAACTACTAAAAAATTCTCAAGAAAACCATGAATCCAAAAGGTCTGTTAACAATCAACACAAACATAAACAACAATAAAAGCTTCAATCCAACGTTCGGATACAAAGCAATAAAGTACATCCACAAATACATATATCGGAAAAATAAAAGCTTAGAAAATACTTCGACAACCAAAATAAACAATATTGGTATGGAACATATGGAAGTTCAAACAAAAACTGGAAACAAACATACTTGAAGCAACAATAGATGTAATGGAACAATGACAAAAATATATATTTTTAATACTTGATTTTTAGATTTATTTATCTTACTCCCATAGTCCAAGTTCCTAAGATTTAAGTTTAGTCTTGCTATCTATTATTTACCACTTTCTGAGAATCAAAAGCTATTTATCTGGTCGAAACTAACGTGGCGTAGCCACGGGTACAACTAGTTGTTTATCTTTAGGATGTGCGGATTCCTTTTCTGGGAATTAAGATCGAACCTCAAGTTCTGTAACTTGCTGGCGTTTAACGTCTTCCATTTTCCCTTTTCAGGATACAAGTGTTTTAGAGATGAAGTGTTCGATAAGAGCTTCGTGGAGGTTGTCTTGAGTTGCTCATATGTCTAGTTGGAGTTTGATGAGTTGTAACCTTCGGGCATGACTCTGATTTATATTTATATTTATATAGTTTGTATTTTGTTTAGTCTTCCGGTATTAGTTTAGTATTTGTTGTTTATTTTATTATGTTCTTCTGTGGTCTAGAGGTGTGATGTCACGTGACAGTAGTGTGACCCTACGGTCCATGGAGGACATATGGTGATCATTACGACTCTGTTGCTCGATTTTGGCTTGGCCAGCTAGGATCGGATTTCAGGGGCGTTACATTATCGCTGAGAAAGAGAGATACGTACATATTCAAGTCACAACTTGGAAAAATTGAATCCTTTAATTTCAATATAAATTGTATTTAAAAAGAAATTGAATTCATTCAAAATCAATAGTCTAGAAAATATAAACTGTGATTTGTAAATGGGTTGTTGGAGTAAATTGACGACAAATTGGAGGAAAGCTCCAAGGTCAGAAACAACCATGGAGGTGGATGCATATGCAGTATGTTCTGCAGTTTGGAAGGTCAAAAACAACTTCTGTTCACATTAGAGTGCACGCATATGCAGTATGTTCTGCAGTTTGGAAGGTCAAAAACAACTTCTGTTCACATTAGAGTGCACGTATATAGTGATATTGGTTTATCTTTTTAGTCAAATACAGTTTATCATTCCTCATATTGCATGAATAAGTAAAAACCCACCCCTAATACTGTATATATCAATATATGGGTGTTGTAGCCATGAGATTGTAAGGAAGAGAGAACATATGTGTGTGTGAGAGTTTTGTTGTTTTTCTTTTCAATTATTAATAAAGCTACTTCTTTTTGTCCCATGGATGTTGACATATTATCGAACCACGTATATTATTGTTGTGTTTCCGTTTTTCTGTTTTAGTTTACATCTTTTGTGTTTGCTTCTTCATTAATCATATCAAGATCCTGTGTAATTATCATAACACCACTACGTACTAATACTACCGTATTATACTACTTTTTCTAATCTATGTAGTAAGGAAGTGTAACTCCAACGTTTATGTAGCTATTTATCTCTGTAAAAAAAAAATTCTTTTAAGGGTAGATATCAAGACATGTCTTTGATAATCCAATAATGGATAATTGATATTTTTTCGAACTAAATATCTCAAGTTTTGTTGGTAATACCGTATCATATATTTATCTTCGTATAAATATTTCCAATGGATGCACACATGTACACCCACTAGTTGATGTACAGTAATAGGTTTGGCAGATGTACATGGATATTGGATATCACATTGCATCTAACTACTCACACAGTCCCCACTTGCCCAGCAGAGTGATTTGTGAACATTAACATTACATGAGTTGTAAATTGTTCAACTATGACTAATGGAGAAGACACATAAAAGAGGCTAGGGTTAATTCAAACTATCTATTATTCATTTCTGTTGGAGGTATATATAAATGATACATTATTAATACAATATATACATCTAAATAGGAAACATATCCCTGGAGATATTCCAGTATCTAGAATAAAAGGTAATTACAATATATGACTCACGTCAACAGTCCCCCTCAATGGTGGCGCATAGATATCACTCATGCCCACCTTGACAAGTGAGTCACGAAAAACTTCAGTAGCAACAACCTTTGTCAGAAAATCAGCCAATTGTTCTGTAGTCTTCACATATGGAACCTCAATAATTTTTCTTCAAACTTCTCTTACATGAAATTAAGATCAATCTCCACGTGTTTAGTTCGATCATGTTGTATTGGATTCTCTGCGATCCTAATGGCAGAATGATTATCACAATACAATTTCATAGCACCTTCAGGTGGAAACCCAAGCTCCCCCATAAGCTGTTTCAGCCATAGTAGTTCTTGTATCCCTTTACCCATTGCCCTGTATTCAACCTCTGCACTGAATAATGAAACAACCTTTTGTTTTTTACTCTTCCAAGTGACCAGATTACCTCCAACAAAGGTAAAGTATCCAGTGGTCGAACGTCGTCTTTCTCCCACGACACTTCAATCAGAATCACAATATCCCGTAACATTTGCATGATTATGCTTAGAAAACATAATACCTTTCCCTGGTGCTGACTTCAAATACCGCAATATTCTTATAATAGCATTCATGTGAACCTCACTTGGATTATGCATAAAACGACTTACCACAGTCACAGCATGAGCAATATCAGGTCTAGTGTGAGATAAGTAAATCAAACGACCAACTAGTCTTTGATATCTTCCTTTATCAGTAGGAACTTGATCTGGAAGTTCTTCTAGGTAATGGTTTTGCTCCATACAGTGGCGGATCTAGGAGTTTGATCCAGGGGTATCAAGTATTATATAGAAGGACGACAATTTTTTTTTTTTACATGTAATATATTAATGACGCACAAAAATTGTGACATCTTCGTTCAACTAATATAATGCATAACATAAATAATACAACATGCACCAATGGTTATAGGTAAATTTGATAATTGATGACTTACAAGATCATTTGCAGGTAACGCCTTCGTTCACTTAAGTATCTTAGTCACAAATTCACTCTAACCTGTATATACTTCCAATCAAAATCAACTCATTATTCAGAACAAATAGACTACTATTAGATATATAAAAGCCACCAATATTCAGAAAAAAAATTTCGCAATCCAGGATCCATGGGGAGATTTGAGAAATCAATGTCTAGTTCTACATGATTTTGATTTCACTTTCGACTTAGTTGTAGTTGTTCACTCTCCTCAACATTTTCATGAATTCACTTTGAAGATTGGTCTCAATGACGATCACTCTCTTGTCTTTGTGTAGATGAACATGAAGGTGGGTTTGAATTGATTGAAACTGGCACGAAGTGGTTTGACATCAATTTTGTGACAAAGTGTCTTTGGTTATCTCGCCTTGAATTCATTGTTAGGAAAACCAAGATGTACGCATGGTCGTCTCGTGTCCTTGTGTCTCTTAGGTCTGTCTAGGGAAAGTTATTGGGTTCTGGACGTACGTACCGAGTTAGGACGTACGTACGTTCACTGAAGCAGAGAACTTCTTTTGGTCAGGACGTACGTACTCAGTTAGGACGTTCGTACGTCTAGGTAGTCAGCAGACGTGTTTTCGTATGGAGACGTACGTACCGGTTTAGAGCGTTCGTACGTCATGTTAGGCAGCAGGCTTATTTTTGTGTGGCGACGTTCGAACGTCATATCGACGTACGAACGTCCAAAGTCGGTTTGCACAGTTTCGGCCCATTTTCCTAGGTTTTCAACCCTAAGTATAAATAGGGTTTCTCTTCTACAGAACAAGATAGTTCTTTGGCCGTCCATCCCTCTTCTTGTTCATGTGTTTTGGTTAGGTTTTTGATATTAAACTTGTTTGTGGCTATTGAACTCAATTCCCTTTCTTCCCCCTTTTCTCAATTCATATCTGTGTGATCTTCAAGAGTTATTGTGAATTCGGCTTCGAGTCTTCTTGTGTGTTCATCAAGAAGTCGAGTGTCTTGTGCGTACATCAAGGTGCTCTGGTGAAGTCAAGGTGTTAGAGATAACCAGGAGTATCAACTCGCAGTGAGTGCAGGTAGTTGATAGGTTTGTACATCTCTTTTCATCTAGTGGATTATTTTGTTGTCGCGAGGACAACCGTGGACGTTTCCCAGTTTGGGTTTTACCACGTTAAAAACTTCTGTGTGTTATTTACTTTCAGCGTATTGTTTGTTTGCTTGTTTGAATTCACATTTGTTTGTTTGCTTGTTTGAATTCACATTTGTTATACTAGCACTATTTGTAGTTTCTCATTGATTACTGATTTTTTCTGAAAGTACCTTTCCATAACTGTAATTCTGATTCACCAAAGATTTATTTGTTAGTTTCATAACATGAAATTGCCGCAAACTTGCAAAGACTCGACGAACCAAAACTAAATTGATTAATAATAGTGTAGTGTGATTTAATACTTATAATCCTACCAAGATCACAACTTTGTAGCATAATCCTACCAAGATCACAACTTTGTAGCAAATGGATTAAAAGAAATAAGTCTAAGAAAGTAATTAAAAGACTAAAAGAATAAACAAAAAAAAAAAACACCAATTTTTATACAAAATTGTGAATAATGAGAAAGAAAGAGAAGAACCTTATTGATTGAGGGTGTGAATTGTATAAAATCGTGTTCTTATCCAAAATTTTGGAGTTAGAGAGATGAACTTGTGAAATTTTTTGGAGTTAGAGTCTATAGAGGAACTGTGATTGTGAGAGATGATGAAGTCTTGAAGAGAGACGATGAAGAAACCCTTGTTTTCATAATTTCATCTTCTTTGTGTATATTAAGAATTAAGAAAGTAATAGTTACTTAGTTAGAAAGTAAATCTATATTGGGATTTGAGAAAAGGGACAAAAAGGTGGACCAGCACTTAATATACAAAATTGAGGGGAGTCAACCAACGTATCTATCATAAAAAAAATCTTGAAATCTCTCCACTAAATTTTTTTTCCAAATTTTCAGGGGTATCAATGGATACCCCAGGACCCCCCTTAGATCTGCCACTGGCTCCATAGGCGTACCAATAGGCTGACAACCAAGAATGCCGGTTTCTTTTAGTAAGTCAAGAACATATTTCCGCTGTGACAAAAAAATTCCCTGTTTAGACCGTGCAACTTCAATGCCTAAAAAATATTTTAATCCTCCAAGATCTTTCATATCAAATTCAGATGTTAAATAAGCTTTCAACTTAGTTATCTCATCGGTGTCATCCCCTGTAACAATCATATCATCCACATAAATAATAAGGGCAGTTATCTTACCATTTTGTTTTTTCAAAAACAATGTATGATCAGCATTACTTTGCTCATAGCCACATTTCCTCATAGCTAATCGAAACCTGCCAAACCACGCTCTCGGTGATTGTTTCAGACCATATAAAGCCTTATTTAACTTACATACCAAACTTGTATCACCAGAAGAACTATATCCAGGATGCATACTCATATAAACTTCTTCGGACAAATCTCCATGTAAAAATGCATTTTTCACATCATATTGTTGTAATGGCCAATCAAAGTTTGCAGCAATAGATAATAAAACCCGAACAGTATTTAACTTTGCTACTGGTGAGAAGGTCTCATGATAATCAATGCCATGAGTTTGAGTAAAACCACGAGCAACTAGCCTTGCTTCATAACGATCGATTATACCATCTGGTTTATGCTTCACCGTAAATATCTACTTACATCCAACACGTTTCTTTCCTTCTGGCAAGGTCATAAGATCCCATGTTTTATTGTTTTCTAATGCTCACATTTCTTCAGCCATGGCTCCAGCCCATTTTGGATCATTTAAAGCTTTTTGCACCCTGGTGGGAATGGTGACACTCGACATTTGATTCACAAAGTTCTTAATAGCATATGGCAACTGCTCAGTAGAGACATAATGAACAATATGATACTTCACCGTCTTAGAGTTGTCAGGCGAATATCTATCTGGTGGTTTACCCCAAGTATTTCGAGGAGGTAGCTGATACCATAGGTGAAAAAATCGAATTTGCCGCCCGGATATTCACGAAATATTCCATTTTTTGGCTATTCGGATCGGTACGGCATACGACATATAAACGAAATTTAAAACACCCCATGCTGTTCGGAATTTATCGGATATTCGCGAAATATTCGGCAAAAACCGAAATTTACGATATTTTCGATTACGAAATTAACACATTTATTTTTAATTCCCCCTGAACTAGAATTTTCGATGAGATTATCAAAAAAAGGTCCAAAAGGCACTAGACGTTTGGAAACTTTCGCGACGAACTTCATGGCCCTCTCAATTGATATAATATAAAGAAAGTTAAATTTCATCGATCATTTTCCCGCTCAATTGAAAGTAACAATTAATGCTTCTAAGGTTATTGCAAGTTAGAATGTAGGAAGGAATGCATGTGTCATAAGATTATTGAATGAGTTCTGTATTTTCTATAACTATCCTCATTGTAGAGCAATATATCAGAAAGAAACGAAAAAAAAAAAAGCACGCCCATGCCAAAGTGAAGTCCTCTCTCACTTTTATAAAGTTTTCATTCACTTGTTGTTTGTTTGTATCTAAGATTTGTTTTTGTGTAGTAAATAATTGGTATCGAATTGGTTTTTCATACATAATTGGTTTGCTTTTGTGTAGGACCAATGGGCCTTGCAAGTTACCTTTTTGTCTCCCCACATTAATAATTCTTCTGAACAATAATTGGTCTTTGCATACAGAAAACGACCTCGACAGAAAAGACCGCATCCTAAAACGGAAACAGAATCATCTAGGGTATCTTCCCAAGGTTCATGGAACATTCCTGACCAGTTTTCTTCCCAAGGTTCGTGGAACCTCCCTTCTTCTCAAAGCAACATCCAACCTACCTATGTTTACCCTCATTTTTCTTATGGTAATATGGGAACCTCCCAAAGTGATGATTCCAGTGTACCATCCTACCAAACCCAACCAGATTCCAGTGGTTATTGGTTTCCTAATATAGGGAGTTGGTTGGCCCTAATGACAAGTGGGTCGGACGTGCAGTCAGCCGATACATTAATGTCGGTTCAATAATACTCGAGATTTTCTATCTTTGAATCATTTGCTCCGTATTGTATGGATCAAGATGCATATGATATGCATATTGACCAATTCAGGTCGTACCAGCAAACAATGTCATGGGAATATTACTGTACTGAGTTTGTCCCCACACGTATGCGACTCGAAGCTCATCGGTTTGACATGGGGCGTCTATCATTCTGGGGTTAGCATGTCTTTTATTTTGATTATTAAAATAAAACTATGGGTTGAGTTGTAATGAGGTTGTTTGTGTTTAGTTCTTGTATTAGAAACATATAAAAGTTCTATGAATATCCGCCCGATATTTACGATTTTTTCACTTATGAGTAAAACTATCTTGTGTAATAGTTCTGCCTTAGCTTCCTTGTATGATTTGTCGTGAGTTTAATTTGTAATGTATGTTTTTCTTTTAATTATAAGTTTATATATTGAAATCAGAAGAAAAACACGAAAAATGCAGAAAACCTCCCAATTTTCCGAATTTTTCACGAATATTCGGGAATATCCGCAAAAAATTCCGAAAAATTGGAATTACCAAAACTCCCATATTCGACATGGGAGGTCGGATATTCGCGGAATATATCGTTTTTTGGGAGGTCGGATATTCGCGTTTAAACGACATTTTCACCTATGGCTGATACCTGTCACCATCACTAGATACAACAGGCATATGATCATTAATTAAATTGTTAGTATTAATTTCATCATCTATACGTACCTTAGAAACATCAGTAGAAGAAGAACTATTATTGGTTATTGTAGATGCCAATGGGGGGGGGCTTGTTGGACTATGAGGTACTACTAACTCGGGATTAATTTATCAAGTTCAATTGTTGCTGATTCAACATGATCACAACCTGATGAGCTGGGTAACATTGGAACTGAATCATTCAATCTCGGAGTAGTTGGCGACTCTTGACCCATATCTGGAAGCATTACCATCCAGTTCGATTCTTCAACATTCGTCTCCCCCTGAAGAGGAGAAACAAATAAAGGTTGTGAATAATACATTTCTGTTTCCGAGAAAGTAACATCCATAGTCACATATACGCGTCGAGATGGCGGGTGGTAGCACTTGTAGCCCTTTTTGTGCGGTAAATACCCCACAAACACACACTTCAATGCACACGGATCCAGCTTCGTACGTTGATGTTTATGGAGGTGAACAAATGCAATACACCCAAAAACTCGCGGTGCCAATGTCAAGTGGGAGGCGATATTAACATAAGACGAGAGTTTGGCCAAAGGTGTTACAAAGTAAAGAACACTACTAGGTACACGATTGAGAAGATAAACAACATACACAATAGCATCACCCCAAAAAGTGGGTTGCATATGCGCATCGATCAAACACGCACGTGTAATCTCAAGTATATGGCGATTTTTTCGTTCTGCCACACCATTTTGCAGGGGTGTGGAAGAGCAGATGGTCTCATGAAGAATGTCGTGATCCTGAAAATAAGATTGTAACATCCGATTGACAAATTCGCCACAATTATCAGATCTAAGAACTTTTACCTTAGCAGAAAATTGAGTCTCTATCATCTTATGGAACAAACATAAACATTCATAAACATCACTCTTATTTTTCATCAAATAAAACCAAGTCATGCGACTATAATCATCAACAAAAATCACAAACCATTGATATCCAGATAATGTAGAAACTACAGCAGGACCCCAAACATCAGAATGAATCAAAGTAAATGGTGCAGTTATCTTATTGAAACTTAAAAGATAAGTAGCACGATGGCTTTTGGCCAACACACAAACATCACAATGAAAATCCGAAGGATTACAATCCGAAAAAAGTAAAGGAAACAAATGCTTGATATAACCAGACGAAGCAAGACCGAAGCGACGGTGCCACATCCAAATATGATGTTCTTTAACACATGTAGAACCTTTACTGACCAAGACACTGCCATAGCTTACATCATCCACATAATAAAGCCCCCCTCTTTTAGTACCACGCCCAATAATCTCCTTGCTGTTGAGATTCGGAAGAAGACAAAAATGAGGATACATGAATACTCGACAATTTAATTGTTCAGTAACTTGAGGCACATACAAGAGATTATTTGAGAGTGACAGAACAAGTAATGTATTTTCCAAAGATAATGAGGGTGTTAACACAACAGTTTACTAGTCACAGGAGACGACACACCATTAGCATTAGCCACTTGTGAACGATGTGGTTCACATGTGGTGTCTAAAATCGCCTCATTAAAGGTCATATGACCAGCCGCACCAAAATCAATAATCCATCCAGGGTCTTTGACAGAATCAGTAGTATCAAGAGTAAGGCCGATCGTACCTGATGAACTAGTCAAGTGAGGGTCAAGAAAAGAACCATTAGGTGCAGTTGAAAATGGCGTTGTCCCAGGACATACTGAAGATAGCTTGTGTAGGTCAGACTCAACATGAGTTACAACTAACGAGGAGTTAGAAGGTGAGACTATTACTGCCACTTTAGCTTCTTTCTTGTCTCTATCTTTGAGGTTTCGTCGATCACGCTCTTCGTGGGATTTTCATTCATTAAAACCGTTCCACCAATCTGGGTATCCATTTTTTTTGAAGCATTTTTCAACAAAATGCTTAGGACTTCCACAATAGGTGCACCCACCCCCACTAATGATGTGAGCTTTAGAAAGACCAAACTGGTTCTTGTTCAAGGAAGTTTGGGCTGCCATAGCCACACTAGAGCCAACATTATCGGTCAGCATGGTGCTCCTCCTTTGCTCCTCACCTCTAACAGTAGCAAAAGCACTCTCCGAATTAGGAAAAGGTTCGGTACGAAGAATATCACTTCGAACCCTATCATAAATGTGATCAAGACCAGCCAAAAAGGTATAAACACGTTCTTCATCAAACTCTTTTTGTCGAATTCGTATAACATCTGGTTGTGTGAATACAATTGGCTTTCGGTAATCCAATTCCTGCCATATTGCACACAAATCAGCATAATATGTAGAAACAGATTTACCTTCTTGTTTCATCTGCATGGCTTGACGAGAGAGGTCATAGGTAACAGATCGATCAGCTCCTTCATAATATGTTTGAGATATAGCATCCCAAATATTCTTTGCTGTGGGTAGGCAAACAAACAATTTCATTATATCGGGTTCCATAGCACCGATGAGCCAACCTTTAACAAGAGCATTCTCCATGCCCCACTTTTCGTATGACGAATCATCGAACGAAGGTTCATTGTTCTTACCATTGATATAACCAGACTTTCCTCTTCCTGCAATAAAGGTTGCAACCACTTGGGACCAAAGAGAGTAATTGGCTCCATTAAGTTTCACACCAGGGACGGATCCAGGATTTAATTTTAGGTTGGGCTTAGATATAGTAATCCAAAATGGGTAGGGCTTGTGTACAATAATCTAAGAAATTTTTTGTAGTGGTGGGCTTGGGTATAAGTAAAAGTACTACATTTTCAAAATTTCACCCCGGGCTTCAGCCCGGTCAAGCCAACCAGTAGATCCGTCCCTGTTTCACACTATATGGGATAGTAATGGGTTCATGAGCAAAACCCATTGATTGAAACCCTTGTGGCGTTGGTAGTGTAGGAAAAAAATTAGGTGTAGATTTTTGTGTAGATGTTAGAGACGATTCTGTTGATGGTGAAGACATATTATTGAAGGATATGAGAACACTTGATTGTTAAAGACACAACCAAAGTGCTAAAAAACACAACAACAATAAGGACAACCGACAAAGATAATCTTTGAGGGCACGTATGCGCAGCAGCAGCGGAAACAAGATCACTGCTCTGATACCATGTTCAACTATGATTAATGGAGAAGACACATAAAAGAGGCTAGGGTTAATTCAAACTATCTATTATTCATCTCTCTTGGAGGTATATATAGTATTACATTATTAATACAATATATACATCTAAATAGGAAACATATCTCTGGAGATATTCCAATATATTACAATATATGACTCACGTCAAACATAAATAAGCTAACATTACATGAGTTGTAAATAAGCTACTCCTTGTGTAAAAATTGGGATATAAATGCTTTCTTTTGGTTGTGAAAGAAATTATACATATTCAAGTTTCTATTTTAATTCATTAGAAAATTAAAAATCCTTTTGGAGATTGGAGTAAATTGAAAAATCATTTAGTGGCCTAGTAGGAGCTGCTGAGTTATAATTGATGATCAAATAGATTCCTAATTGAAATGGAATTAGTACGGCTCTTGTGTAAGGATTGATGAAATATTTAATTTATCTAATTTAGAATTGAAATATTTCTTTAATTCTCTGTCTTTTCGTTTCTATTTTCTCTCCCGATTCTATTTCCCAAATCTTTCTCAGCTGAACTCCATTAGAGAGTTCCAATTTTAGCATAACACAAACACAAGGTCAAAGGGGGAATGATGTCCAGTTACACAATTTGTGCCATCACTCAAACCTGTCATTTAAGTTCAGCTTATACAGGTTTGAACATTTTGAATGATGTCCACACAATGTGCTGTGGATCTCAGGCTTTTAATAGGAGAACAAATACCGGCCAAGTGTTGGTTAAGTAAGGTTGAAATCCATGTTAGCAGGCCCAATGAATAGGGGCTTGCGCTATTGGTCTGACTGCACTAAAACTACAATGTAACCTTCATCTAATCATCTGAACTTTGTGTAATGTATGTTTTTTTTTTTGTTGCAAAATGCAAGCTGGGGTTAAGGCAGACCCCTACCAGTTTATATAAAAATCATTTTTATCTGAGTTGGCCTCTCTGAAGATGTGCTTCACTCTGCAGCTAGTAAACCTTGTAATGCATTCTTTGATTTGATCCATAATACCTTTGACTTGCCAACTTGGTTGAATTAGTCCCTGTATGATGTTGCAAACTTGTAGAGAGTCACTCTGCAGGCATACGTCTGTGATGTTCAGCATTGCTGTAGTTTGCAGCTCTGTCAGAATTGCGTACGTTTCAATAAATAAGATGGAAGGACTGAACTCTAGCTTGGAAGCCTAAAATAATGTCCCCTAAATGATTTCTAATAACTCCTCCTATCCATGCCTCATTTCCTCTCAGTGATCCATCAGTGTTCCAAGCAATCTCCCCAACTCGTGGTTTCTTCCACGTTACTATTTTAATGCTTGGTGTATTAAGATTGAGAGGGTAGCCAAGAAGAAGAGCTATTTCTCTATTTTGAATGGCGTCCTTCAGTTTCATGGTATTGTTTTGCATTCTCCATTTGATGTCATTTGTAATTCTCATAGCCAGTGTCTCCTGTCTTTCCACATGGTCTCTGAAAATTCTGTTGTTTCTTTCAGACCAAACCCAATAGGTAGTGGCCGTTACAGCAGCCTGTAACAGGTTAGCAATTAAGTTGTTACCTCTGATGTTGTTGAGAATCCATCTCCATTCTTTTGGTGATTTTTCAATTGGTCTATAAATGTTGCACCAGTTTAGGACCTTCTGCCAAACACCTTAAGCAAAAGAACAATCAAAGAAAGTATGCTGACTATTTTCAGTGACAGGATTGTTGCTTGAGCTGGTCTGAAGGTAAGCCCATGTGGAGTGAGTCCTGGAACCATGCCTCTTATTAAAGCCATCATGTGCTTGCACGCGCTCCGCGCATATTTTCCCATTAGGAATATGTATTGTATTGTGGCTAATTTACAGTTTTATATAAAAAAAATTTAATTTTTTCACAAATAGATAGTTTGGTATTTTTATGTCAAACTAGCTGTGGACCCCTTACGCACTGGGATTAGAGATTTTGTAAGAGAAATTTTCTATAAATTTTAAATTTATATAATATTAAATTTATTTGTATTAATTTTTTTTATTTATATGTACATATAATAAATTATTATGTTTGGTTATATTTGATTATTAATTTGTGTTTTGAGTATATTTGTTGTTTTGATTTTATTTTTATTGAAATATTTGTGTTTATACTTTATTAGGAGAGTAGAGAAAGTGGGTAGAGATTTTTTGGGTTTAGTGAAAAATAGAAAAAAGTGTAGAGAAATACAAAATTTAGTTATAGAACCAAATTAATATAATTTTTTTTTTATTTATTTATTTATTTTATGGGAGAAAATTTGTGAGAGGTTGATATCATATAGAGTGCCACATAGGAAAGAGAGTGTGGGACCCATTGGGTCTAGCTGGTCTAGCTATTATATAGATATATAGATAAGTGTGTTCTCAAACTTTTATATTTAAATCAGCCAAGAGGGTAGTCTGGTCATTTGATACAAATGGGGTATTTTAATATTTTAAATGGGATATTTTGATAATTTTTATATAATTGAAGAAAATTAGTAGGGTATTTCGGTGATTTTAGTTATGTTGGGTATTTTGGTAATTTTAGTTTTTTTAGTGAAACTAGGATATTTGGTGATTTTAGTTTTTAAATGAAATTGGGGTATTGTAGTAATTTTAGTCTAATAGGGGTTATTTTGGTATTATGGGTATCATTGGTAGGGTTCCGGGCACATGCAAAATGCCATGTCAACATGGCATGCCATGAGCGGCATGTCATTTGGGGATTTGACATGCCATTTGGGGATTTGGCATGCCTTTTCGTGGTTCTTAATAATTAATTAATATTTTATTTTAAATATATATGTATATAAAATTTTATATTTAGAAGACAAAATTTTTAGAAGATATGATTTACCTACCCAAATTTGAGTAAGATGTAAAATACATGAATTAATCCCAATCCATATCAAAATCCAAAACCTTAGATTTTAGTACAATTGATGAAATTATTCAAGAATGTAGTTAATTAGCAATTGGTGCAATTGATGTCTTAAGCTCTTACTATAAGGTACTTTTAAACTTAGACTTTGAATAAACATGTATTTTTTTTTCTTAATTGAATATCTTCTAATAAAATTCTAAAAAAAATTAATATATTCTATTATTGTTAATTTAATGTGATTATATTTAAACAAAATTATATAGTGCAACCAAACTTTGTATATACGGTACACAAGAAAAAGGGGCCATGTATGCAAAGGGGAGGGCAAAAGGCATGCCATTTAGTTTTGGCATGCCTTAATGGCATGCCAAAAAATAGTCCATGTAAGGAACCCTATTCATTGGGCTTCAATAATGAACTGTCAAGGTGGGCTCATATAATGTGGGCTATATTAATGGGCTTATACAAAATACGTATTAAATACAGGTGGCAACAACTTTGTTAATGGAGACTGAGACGTACGGTGACGTCACTCGGTCTCCCCTCTTTATAGTATTATCCAATGTTAATGCTATCAATGTATTATCCAATTTTTGCACATAGGTAATTCGCGCTATCAAAGCATGTCGAACTCCTGCTACAATTATAGATTGCATTGTATCTCCTAGAGGTGAATAACTCATATACAGTTTTGCTTCATTCTCATCTAATCAATATACTATGCGAGGTCGACACTATTTTCACTTTTATCATTACTGGTTTACTTTTGATACTTAATTATGTGTCGGACATCACAGGAATGCTGGATCGATGGATACGGCTTTTGGAGGCATTTAAATGAACCAGCAAAAGTGTTCTCCTGTAGCAGAAGAAAATGTTTTCTTAGAAATGAAATCATAGGGCATGGTTGGTACACATCGGGATACCAGGAACAATCAACTTTTCAGCTGATGGAAGAAGTTATTGACATGCATCCCCTGATTCCAGCTGGAATTTTTTGGTTAATCCTTATAAATTGATGAAAGCTGGTGTAATTTGATTGTAGTGGTTTACTTTTTCTTTCATCCCAATGTATCTGTATGATGCATCTTTTTCTAGTTCAATTTTTGGCTTTTAATGGCTCATGTAAACCTTGTTTACATTATTTTCAAGGACTTCACAACTGCAAAAATTGCAGAAAGAATTTTTCCTGATAGTACTTTGAGGGGATGTTAATTTATGGAAGCATGATGTACCTAATGCATTTGGTATGGTGGAACAGAAATGATTGTATAGCTAATTATGTCTAGAAGGAATATTTTTCCTATTGAATACTTTCTTTGTCACGCAGCCATGCAGGTAACTTGCTCAGTTGCGCTCTTCTGCAGGCAAAAAAAAGTTCCTACCAATTTATACATTTGGAAATTGTTGGAAAAATCATATTATCTTCTGCTAAAACAAATGTTTAAAAGAATATTTGAATACGAAGAAACCATCCAATATTCCAATAATTTCAAGTGCCAATTTCTTTTGTCCACACGTAGAATGCATGCAAAATTGCAAAAAGCTCTATGGTAAACCCTTCAGGTTTCTATAAAATCCTAAACCCTTGTTGAGGAGAAAACTCAATATTACATGATGGTCTTGTTGTTTGTTTGCCTATAACAGTTTTTCTATTTGTTGGATTCTGAAATTTGTTTTATGTTGTTGTTTGGGAGTGTTGTTGATCTTGTTTTATGTTGTCTCTTGAGGATGTATACTTTTAAATGTTGGTTTGTGACAGTGGGCGTGTTTTTACTTGTGAAATTTTATTAATACTTACTAGTGGCAGCTATTTTAGATGAATTTCGCATATAAGCGAAACTGGAATTTTAAGTTTTAAAACTTTTCTATGTAATTTGTATTATTTTTGTATTACTGGAAGTGATATATGTATGATTCTAATTATATAATATTCGAATTTCAGAAATGACGTGAACATCAATGCTACCTAATGGGCTTTTGTCAAACCTATTTTACTATCTTGTGGATATAGAAAAATGAAAAAAAAAAAGTTTCATGGGCTTCCATGGACCCAATGCTACCTAATGGGCTTTTTATAAAAATGGATTTGCCACTTTATCATGTTCACAAATGTTATCAAACACAAGAGACAATGACAAATCAGTTTTACCATGTTCACCGAAGTTGTTATCAAACAGAAATATTATGGCAAATGAGTTTTCCACGAATTTGCCAGATTGGTTATCAAACACCGCGAATTGGCGAATCTCGGTGAATGAAGGCAAAAAATACTTGGCAAATAACAAATACACCACATTTTGGGATTTGCCACTTTTTGTGGCTAATCTGGTGAATGTTATCAAACAGGCCCTTAGACTTTAGATAAAACTGCTAGCAACATATCTTGGGGATTAGCTGCATAGTCCAAAGTGGAGTTGAAGTTGTCTTGAAAGTTGAAACTGAGCCATGGGGATAGAAGAGTTAACATTGATTGCATCCACTTTTTTTAAAAAAAATAAAATAAAATAAAAAATAAATACCCTTTTATTGATAAACTCATAGAGGACAAACGCACTACAAGTCCTTTTTGAATAGCAAACTCGATTCTCCTAAATATATATTTGTTCGAACTCACAGTCGTCTCCTAAAATACTTTTTTTTTTTAAAGAAGAAGAATTACACAAAAGTAGAGGACAAACGCGCTACAAACTGCGCCGCTGCAAGCCTCTTTTTTTTTAGTCTATGTATTGTATGTTGGGTTCTTGGACTCTACCACTAAACCTCTTCTGATATACTCTAATTGATTGGTATATAGGGTCAAAACCACAGCTCCTATATATACCCTACTAGTAATTTACCAATAGGTTGAATATCAAAAGGCCATAGAAATGTTGCCTATATATAAGAAGTCAAAATATAGAAAGTTCTTGAAAGGGTAACTTCAGACAACCTTGGACCTGCTTGCCTTCTTGCTTCGCAGTGAATTAGTAATTGTAGTGCAATCGAGCGCAACTAGGGGTCTCAATTTGGGCGGTCGGGTCAACCCAACCCAAAATCCGTCGGATTAAAGATTAAAATGGGTTGGGTTAAACCTGCACATTTTGGTTATTTAGGCGAGTTGGGTTGGGCAAGTTCAAATGCTCAAGATTCGAAGTATGGAAACCACATCCGCCCATAAACCCAACATTAGGCTAATGGGTTGGATAATGGGTTGGGCAAACGGGTTGGATCGATTTTAGACTAATGAGTCGGGTTACGGGTTATCTTACACAAATGACAAGTTCGTCTTAGTTGAATGAAACAAGTTTTTATTTGTTGTCACTTGTCACTTCAATTAAATTGGAATTGCAGTAACAAACTTGTATTTAATAAATTAAATTATTTCTTATATTTTTACAAGATAGAAAACTTTTAGAAATTGATAAATGATAACCATAGGTGTGTATTACATAAATATAATTAAAATAAAATTAGCTATCATCAACATTCAACCATTAATATCAACATGAACTTTTGGATAAACCCAGGGGCGGATGATAGAATGGGCTTAGAGGGCTTAAGCTCGGGGTGATTTTTATACCAAGGCGGAGTATATTTAGGGATTTTATTATATGTGTTCTCTCCTAAGAATTCCACTAATTGATATCCAAGATAATCCCTAATATTAAGAAATATCTGAGATATTGTATTAGATATTTGATAAAAAGGAAAGAAAAGAAAAGAAGGATACGTGATTTAATGTTCTCTCCTCTCCATTTTATTTAGTTTTTCGTTCAAAAAAAAAAAAGCTCCTATACTATTTGACCGTTGGTCGCCTGCTTGTGGATTGTTAATTTGCCATACTTTTCAAGATTATCTACAAATTTATATTTTCTAAGGTATTTTTTTATTTTTTTATTTATTGTATTTATAAATTAAGATAATTGTCGGTTAATTTTTATATTAAATTCTTTTAATTGTTCTGATTAGTTGTTATTTATTCATAGTGAATTTCGAAAAGTTCTTTTAATTAGATTTTTGGCTAATATTTTTTTTTGATAATCTGATTAGTTGTTACATCAATATATATATATATATATATATATGGTTTTAGGTCCAATGTCAAATCGTTGTCAAACACCCAAGTCATCCAAACAATAACAAAAACAAAGGTATTGATATAGAATCAGTTGATGAGTTTGATAGCCTTCCTCAAAGGGCACAACTCCACTAGTATCTTAGCCAATTTTTTTTTCTTTTTTATTTCAAATAATGAGAACCTTGTTTACTTTGTCAATTTTAAATTAATTTTTTTTCTTTTTGTTTTTCCATGAATTTAAATTTATGGAAAGCTCAACGAATTACACAAAAGTAGAGGACAAACGCGCTACAAACTGCGCGGCAAGTCCTTTCTGGATAGCAAACCCGATTCTCCTAAATACATATTCGTTCGAACCTGCAGTCATCACGTTGCTATCCATTATCTTTTGCACTCTCCTGAGGAGCTCAACTGCTTCTGAGCCTAGCTTTTGTTTTTGTTATTAGTTTTTTTTTCTTAGTTCATCCAAGCCCACCCTCTTTTAAAATTCTGGATCCGCCACTGGATAAACCATTAATATAAAGAATATCTTAAAATACAAATAATCTAACTGAGTGTCTACTTATAAAAATTAACAACTAAATTTCGTTTAGGAACTAACATGTGGTTTTAAGAATGATAATTAGGTGGGCGGGTCATGGGTGGACTAACAGGTGGGCAAGCAAGTCAGAATATTATTGGGTATTTTTTCGGGTTAATGGGCAGTTAACGGGTAGGCAAGTGGGTCACAATATTATTAGGTATTTTGTCGGGTTAATGGGTGGTTAACGGGTTTAATATATATAACCCGCACGCGTCCAATAATATAATTGGGCGGGTTGGGGTTGACCCGTTTAAAAATTTTTGGGCGGGTTGAATGGATTTGATAATTTAAATAGGCGGATTAATTGGATCTTGGATCATAAATAATGCCGGCCAGAAGGGTCGGGTTCGTGGGTCACGGGTCAAATTGATACCCCTAAGCGCAGCCCCCAGTTGGTATCTGTTTCTAAGGATTGTACAATAACTCAAACCTATACTTCCAAGACTAAGTGTAACTTAACACAATTGCAGTGGCACAACTGCATTAGGCAAAGGACTTCAGACTTGACACACTGTACAACAAATATGAAAGGGACTGGATCTCTCGCCTTTACTAAAAAAAAGCATTTTGAAAGAAATGTCGGTCCAATGGAATTTGAATTTGTTTCACACTCTTAAAGAGTGTGGAACAACACTCTCCATCAGATTTTGTCACGTACTACTAATTTTTTTTTTTTTTTTAAATTTAACTGGTCCTACTAGGGTTAACAGTACCCATCTTAGGTGTTTTAGTTTTTTAATTAATTTCACTTAATATTAAAAAAAAAATCAAAATCAAAACTTTTATTTTTTTATATAGCCACGTGGCAAGATCTTGGCAAAAAGGTTTTAGCAAAAAGGTTTTAAGGGTGCCACATAGGAGAGAGGAAAAAGGTTTTAGCAAAAAATTAATGTTAAAAATGATTAATACTTTTAGAATTACCAATGGTTGGTTTTAAAATTAGTGTTAAAACTTAAGGTTTCACTTTTCCCCAAAAGGGTGATTTAGGTTTTGGTCACCACTTTTTAGTATAAATTAGGTTTTGGAGCCGGTTTTTATCTTTATTAGGGTTTAGAGCTCATTTTCGAACCAACAACTAAAAAAACCCGGTTGAACCGAAAATATTTTCAAAATACCTAATTTTACCCCTGAAACTCACGTGATCTGCACGTGATCACTAACCCTAATATAGTTTTGATCAGGGGTATTTTGGCCATTATAAATAATTACTTGGGTCAATTGTCGGTTCAGCTCTAAACCCTAATAAAGATAAAAACCGGCTCCAAAACCTAATTTATACTAAAAAGTGGTGACCAAAACCTAAATCACCCTCCCCAAAAACATAGTGTACATTGTTATGAAATTTATTTTTTAATTAATAAAATGATTCTATGTGGCGCTTTTAACTCCTTGGCAAATTTGCCAAAGAGATAAAAGTGTTTTGGTTGAAAAGTGTGTTAAAGCCCACTATTGACAAGAGTTTTTTACTAAAAATTGCTAAAAGTGATTTAAAACCTACCATTGGGAATGCTCTTAAAGAGTGTGGAACAAATTCGCACTCGGTCCAATGGTCATTAAGCAATGTTAAAATCCATGCAGGTCCAACCGTCCAAATGTACAATTTAGGGCTTGGGCTATGGACCGAGTGTCTCACTGCAATTGAACCAGAACATTACCTTCATTTGAACTTTCAAACTTTGTGAAGTTGATTGGTATCTGGATGTACCAAAAACAAACTTTTAGTTTTGAAGCTGTGATGAACATGAACATACACAACATGAATTACAATTTGTAAACTAGCCACCCTTTGTTTGAGGACTGGAATATTAATGCTATCTTATTGTCGAGAAAGAGACATGCGTTTACAAGTCACAACTTGAAAACCTTTCTATATAATTAGAAAGATATTGAATTCTTTTTGAAAATTATTAATCTAGAAAATATTAACTGTGATTTGGAAATAAGATATGGGAGTAAATTGAAAACTCATTGGACATGGTTGGGAAAGGTTATTTTGAGCGCACCTGGTGTTAGATGAGCAACGTATATAAATTTTTTACTGACCTAAAATTTGTTTTAGAGAAATTTTAAAATAAAATGTTACTACTTAATATGATTAGTATTTTTCTTGTGTTTTTCTTAAAAAAAGATTAAGTTGTGTTTCTTAAAAAAAAGATTATTACTTTAGCGTCTCTACTTTTTTTTTTCGTCTATTTTTTCCGTAATAACACCCTAGAGTATAAACCTAATGTATATGCAAATTAATTTTACGAGCTTAATATTAATCTATTAATAGAAACAGGTTTTAATCTTTTAGATGGTTCTATTGAGAAGAGAAGATTGGCAGGATTGTTTCTTGTAATGTCCATAATTAGCTGAAAATCCTACAAAAAAATTAATAAGGTTGGTTGGTATAAGCCTTAAAATGACTTTGGGATGAGCAATAAAGAGCAACTCGCATGCGCCGCTTTAACAGAACCTCGTGCTTTTATTCTTACAGTACAACTACACGTGTCATATTGAAACAAATATCTTTTTCAGTTTGAAAAATGACCAGGTGACCACCAAAAACCGTTTCGTAGTACGACCATGTTTATCTGTCGTGTCGTGTCGTGTCGTGGTTGTTAGATGACGTGGACAAAATCACCTAATCTCATCTGATCAACATGATAGATAGTTCTGCAGGTAAGAAGGTTATAGCTGTGCCATTGCTTCACACCATTAAATTTCCTAGAGATTTGTACTCATATTATTCCACTTTCATCAGGAGATAGGAGTTCAGGACATTTAGATGTTATAGCGTACTGAATCATACTCTAAAGTTGGCCCCACATTGTACGGAAGATAATTGCCGTTGTTGAAAGGACTTCACATAAAACATTTGCAGAATAAAATCAAAATCAAAGTGTGTTCTTCCACTAACTTACACCTGGAGATGACACACTATTAACCTACGCACACTGCTATAATAATGGAAATTAAGATAAATAAATGAAAATAAAATCCAAAACATTTTTTTTTTTTTTTTTCATATTTCTTTCAAATCATTCTTTTATACAGAGAAGCTAGCAATTACATTTCTCTCTCTGCAACTTTCAACACTCATTCCAAACAAAAAAAAAAACAAAAAACTAATTAATGCTAATTAATTAATAAGAAGAGCATGAAAATGGAGGAACAAGCTAGCCAAACAAACCCCAAACTTTCTATTTTTCTACTCTCCTTTTTCTTTCTTCTGTTAATCTACTTTTTTTTTTCTATTCAAAATGTGATGAGAAATTCAAACTTCAAAGCCAAAGAGCACCAGCTTCTTTGAGGAGAGGAACAAGAGTACCATTAATATGAGAAGCCATAACACGATCCATAGCACCAACAAGTTTACCACCAATAAAAACAACAGGAACAGTAGTAGAAGTAGAAGTACTGATACCCAAAAGATTCATTAAAGCTTTTTCAATTTCTTTACCTCTTGGGTCTTCATCAAGTTCATAAACAGTTGGATTAACACCCATTCCACAAAAAAGCCTTTTAATAGCATGACACATGCAGCAACTACTAATACTAAATATTACCACTGCACTTTCAGATGCAACTCTTTCAATCCTCTGCATTGGCTGCAGCTGGTATTCATGATGATGATGATGATGATGACGATCATCTCCAGATGATACAGTATTACTACTACTCCTTGTTGTTGATACATAAGAACCCCACGAATCAGTTGTTTCATAATGCATAATAATTGTTTTCAAGAAACAAAAAAACAAAAGTGTTTGATGAAATGTCTGAATGAGAATATAAATTTGTTTGTTGATAGAGAGAATTTATAGAAGTGGGAAAGATAGGGATTAAGTAGGGTATAGTATAGTTCTTTTAAGGGTGTTTTTGGAATAAAAGTAGGGTTTGTTTTTTATGGTCGTCAGAGCATGCTAGGCAAAAAAGACATGTTGTTAATATATTTTTGTAAAAGAAATGTTTTCTTTAAAAATAAAAAATAAAAGTGTGGAGACATAAGACAGGCTTTTTCAGGGAGAAGTTGTTCGTTATTAGACGGCTTGTCTCCGTCCTTATTGTCGGTTCAACAACGTGGAAAACAGAAAAAGATAGAAAGAAGATGAAGAGAACAGAGAAGAGAGAACAGAGAAGAGTAGTGGTGGTGGATTACGAGCTAGCTCTCACAGTGTTCTTTGCATCATGAGTTAGCTAGGTTTTCCGTTACTTTGATTACATTACATTAATCTAATACTAGAAGTAAGATTTACCTTAAACGTATCATGATCTAACTTCTAAGTCAACAAGTTTTTGGGGATTTGCATTGGTGGTCTTGAACAATCCTATGATAATATAAAATCAAAATCAAAATGTATTAAGAAGTATTTAATATAGATTATTGGCAGGTTATAAGAATGTTTGTTGGTGTGCAAATTTTCCATGGGTCATTGGGTTTGACAAAACCGGTCTCGGCCGGTTTTAGTGGTTCACAACTGGGTTATTTGTAAAAACAATCCATTGAGTAACTCAGCCTGTGTAAAGCAAGCATTAGATCATTGGTTTTTCAGGTCAATCCGTCAGGCCGGGTTGGATCTGATAACACTGCCAAAATATCTAATAATTATAAAATTAATTAAATTAACAAAATATAAGGAGAATAATAAATTTACTTTTCATACGATTTAATAAATTAGTGTAATCTGTAATATTTGATAAAATTAATAACTTAAAAACTCGAATGCTAATCAAACATGGATAAATTAAAATTAACCGGTGTGTAGCACCTGACACTAGTATTGACATGATAATCCAATATTCCCATTGTACTTGTGTTCCTACAAGGACATACAGTTAGAGGTGTTATACGAGCCGAGCTTTGTATGTTCAAGCTCGGTTCGTTTATAAACGAGTTGAGCCCAAAATTTATACGAGTTTTATTTTATGTTCAAGCTTGGCTCATTTAACTATACGAACGAGCTCGAGTCGAGCTTTCTATTCGGTTCATTTAACAGTCCTACATACATTATATTGGTTAATTTTTATTTTTTTTTTTATTATTAGACTTATGCTCCTTTACCAAAAAAAATTAGACTTATGCTATGTTTTTTGTTAGAGTAGTGTGAGAGGAGTGGTTTTATACTAATCTAATATGCTAGGATTCACATAATCCTTTCTAAGGATAGGATGGGATAGAGGTGCATCATTTTATTCTTAAAAGCTTGTATTCTTGAACTATTACCAAGAGCTAATAAGGTAGATAATTAGAATAATTGTGCACTTAAGGTTAAGGAAGCTAAAACCCATCTTAATTAACAAGAGCAAATGAATCAAATGTCATAACAGATTGGACCCATCCTTAATAGGTCCCACATAGAACCAGATCAAGATATGATTAACATGTATGGAGATAATGCCACATGTTATTCGTATTCACTGAATTTGTCCAATTACATGCAGTATCCGTGATTCATTTGCAAGGTATTTTCTTGTCTTGTCAACACGTACCACTACCAACATAGACATGAAAACAATTCAAAATCTGGCAATCTGGCTAAACTGTGTTGCAACCTAGCTGCTTGTGGTGCAGTTAATCTGCTCTCAAACACATAGAAAACTAGTCATTATGGACTTGTTTAAATCTTTTTTCAAAAAGAAGAATTGAAGGATTGAAGTGTTTCTATTTTACATGAAAACATGGAACCAGAGTCCTCCAAAAAGGTCGGTTACAATGTGATTATTGGGTTCAGTGAGCACGCCAATAGGCAATAGTAATAAAGATAAGGTCATAGGACTAATATGGCATGTGGATTCTGTACCTAAAGTGCCATGTGGACTTAGTTTTGGACTCAGACATAAAAGCCCATATTACCTCATAAAGCAATGTCAATCTTCAACATTTCCTTGTTTCTTTGTGGAAAGAAAAAGACATGCAGTAGAGAATGTGATGATGTCAAATTTTTATAGGATGATGTCATATATGATAAGCATTGATCTTTCAAAAGAAGAGAGAGACATAATTATAAGGTATTGAATTTGATCTTTAAGGAAAGGGATGTTCAGTATGAATCAAATGTTTTACGTACAAATTCTTATGATTGTGTTTGTTTTTATCACTGCAAATGAGTGAGTAGAGAAGCTTCAGACAATAGGGTTATGGGGTCCTACGTACCAAACAGTCCAATGCCCCATGCAACCATTGCGTCTGTATGACATATAATTCGCTACAAGATAATCATGCATGCGCAAAAAAGTTTAGTTCAAAGAGTCTACATATATATATTTACTGATATATCTTTGGAAATATATACAGATATAGAATAGCTGGAAAATTAGTACAGATGATGATCAAGTACTTAAAGAAATTTGTTCTAACATCATGGTCTAAAAAAATTTAACCCATGTTTGTGTGTAATATAATTTTGTGTCAAGCGCAAGTAGTACATACTTTATATAATTGTATAAACATGCAGGCCAACTCCCCAATGTTACAATGAGACCTTTGGAGCCAATTTTTGGTGAGACATCAGACATGACAGAGCAATGCAGAGAAGCAAGCACGCGAGTGGGCATGAAGTGGTACGAGTGCGGCTAAAACCAGCGAGAGAAGAGGAGAAAAGAGAAAGTGGTGACATGGGGTGTGGTGTGGTGGGCAAAGAAAGCAAGAACAAAAAGAACTTTCTCCTCAAGTAGGGAATAGAGAATAGTAGTATTAGAGAGCATTAGACATGTTTTATAGGTCAGCGTGTCACAGGGTATGCTGCTTGTCTCTCGGTCTCCTCTGTCATGTTGGGCATGCAAAGCAGAGTTAGGCATGATTAATTTCTGACGCAAACACATAACCTTTTTAGTGTTTTAAACTATAGTTTATTCATATAAATAAAGCTTTAGCTATTAAAGCAAAAGACACATGACGCATTTCTTTAGTCACACTAAGGTAACTGCTGACGTTCTAGTCTTCTACTCACTAAGGAAAGGAAAAAGAATGACTGATGAGTCAAGTGAACATGCAAGAAGTCAAGAACATAGAACACCGACTTTTTCTTTATGCATAAGAAAATAATATAATTGTTGATGGTTATAAGGTTTTAATACTAGATGGGGAAACCTGAACACTTCTACACAGGGCTAAACATTGAATTTAACCAGGTCGGTGTGTCATATACATGCTAGATTTCTTATGTCTTTCCCATCAAGATGTTGTCTACACTCTACAGCATGTGATGCTCAGTATTTGGTGTTTAGGATGGATTCTTACTCAAGTGGTAAAGTGAACAAAACCAGTAAGAAATAGCATAGAAACATGACAAACTGGCATGTTGGTACTCAACTCTTAAAGATTCTATACGACGAGCTAAGCTCAACCATGTACATGCAAGCCAACCTAAGAATATACCAAACTAGTGACAATTGAAACCACAATAATAGATGCGCAGACAATATGCAGGCATGCCAGCCAGCCACAGGAACCATGCACATCAAGCTTCTCACAAACATCTCCATGGAGCATCGAAAGTTAAATGTAAACAGATATCTTTCATATAATTTAGCAAAAAGTTAACTAATTTACAGCTCTGTGCTAATGTTAAACCAAATCCAAACTAGAAGTCTACCAATTGGAAGCAAGAACCTAACATTCATATCCAAACAAAGTTTACTATCAGTTTGTGGGGTAATCACTCCAACTAAAAACCTACTGCCTAGACATCGGGGGAGATGATGTTGGCATTGGTGGCTGGCTAAGGAAACCACCTTCCTGTCCATAATTTTGATAAGGATTTGGAGACGTGTAAGGAGGTACTCCTGTCAGTGGAGCCCCAACCATTGGATAACCAGGAAAAGGAGGTGGTCGTTGTGGGGCTGAGCCATAATTGTAAGGTCCACCTGGCATAGTGCCCCCTGTCTGCATAAATTGTGTTGCTGGGGGTTGACCTGTGGGTTGTTGAACCGGTAGCTGCATTGTAGGGCCTGGATGTGACATAGGCGATGAAGATGATGGAGGTGGTGGCTGGAACGTGTCTGGATGTGGAAAAGGGGGTAATGGCGGTTGTGAATGCTGAGGTGATGGCAAGTAAGAACTTTGGCCATTCTCAAGTTTTGGTTTCTTCTCTGAAGGATACTCACCAGAAGACTCAGTTGATTGGTTGCCTATGACACCCTCAGATGCCAGAGAAGAGAGAACATATGTGAGCATCTGAGCTGAAGAAGTTGAAGCTGCAAGCTTTGCGGCCACTGCAGCAGCGGCAGATTTTCTTGGGTCATCTTCAACGTAGGAAGAATTGGTCGAAGGTCCCCGCTGTGTATACATGACTGGAGCAGATTGTTCTTTTTCGCGACCATCGGCTGTGGTTTCCGGAGCTAAGCTAGACGGAATGTCAGAAAATGTATTCGGTTCCTTCAGTCTATGCTCAGCAAACTGCCCAGTCTTGAGGTTTAGTAACCGCTGGGACATATTTCCTGCTCGTTCAGATTGAGACTGAGCAGCCTGAAAAAATGAGAAGTTAGCTTGTCATATATAGTGAGATAATGAAGAAGATTTAAACATGCTCACTAAGCAAATTCCATGAATTATAATCAAACTAAAAAGATATAGATAAGAGATTCTTCAGGTAAATAAAATTATAAACTGTCACACATTTAAAGGATGTAATGTAAAAGTGAGTCTGGAATTGAGATTCTACATATCTGAGCAAGCTCAAAATATGGTTAACCACGCAGTCCAGGGAAGATGCAATTGGAAGTTCCTTCCCCATGAAAAATTCATTATGGCAGCTAGGGGTGGCTTTTTTTACTGCCATAAACTAAAGCAATATGCCAGCTTTCTATATATAAGAAACCCAGGCTAGATTTTCTTCTATACCAATACAAAATCAAAAGGAAAACTTATCTGAATTCTACACTGGCACTCCTAGAATACACTTTGCTTTGTTACTTTCACAAGGAATCTCTCCAGAATCAACAAACAAACAAAACAGAAAAACCCAGGGCTAACTCCATCAAAACCTGGTTAAAACAACTGAGCCTTCAAAAATAACATCCTTGAAAACAAAAATATCTTGTCTTGATTTCATTAGGCTTTTTCCACAAGCAATACTATCTCCCCTTTTCCAATGAGGCAGTGGTGGAGCTAAGATTTGTGTGTTCGTGGTTGTGGACTTGTAGTAGGGGTTAAGCAACATTCAAACAAGAGAAAAAAGGAAGCAAGAAAATGAACTTTCAACCATTCCTTTGGCAATTTAACAATTAACCCGTATCTTATTGATAATATCAATAATTTGGAGGGAGTGTCTTGGATCACACCAGGGGAAAGGGCTTAAAGACACCCTGCTCTCCTCCCCAGCAAGGCGTATAGGAGAGCAAGCATAAGAAGCAAAACATAGCATCACCTTAAACTTCTAAGGCAACTGTACCCCTTCCATACACGAAATCCTGGAACTTCAGCCGCTTGAATGCATCCTTTCCTTTCGCCCAATCAAACAAACTTCCTAGATGTCGATAAAATCCGAGTGTGTCCCTCACTCATGCTAAAATACCTTTCCCTTCCTATACTTTCATCACGTCGCAAGAAGTGAGGAGATGAATGAATCTTTCCTTTTCAAGTGATTGGTCTAAAATACGACCTCTTTTCATTTCTTCTTCTGTGCTGGAAACAAAAAAAAAAAAAAGATGGAGAAACTTTTCTCTCTATTAGCATCATTATAATTTGGGGTTTGGCTCTGGTGAATTTTTTTTTTGGGAAACAAGATCAGGTACAGATATGGAGCTTTGACTTCTTCCCCCAAGGATATTGTAAACACATGAATTATAAACTATAATTGCGATCTCTTACGCGTCTACCATCAAATGCCGGTGATCATATTCTCTAGAGATTTAGTGAATATAGAATACAATTTTCTAATTCAATAAATCCGATTTCTCAACAACTAAGTATAGTACCCGTGCGCAACTTCCCACGTAATATGTGTCTGACTGGGTGTGCGCGTGTGTGTGTGCAAGGGTAGGCTAAACGTATAAACCAAATCCTAAACACATTCAAAAGAATGATCTTCGGTAGAAGATTATGCCGAGCTGTAGCTACAAATACGAGATGACATGGTTAAATCTAGTTAGTGGCAAGCTCAATTATTCCTATCTTTTAGGCTTTCCTAGTTACCCTTTTGCTCTCTTTACACATTCAAGATTTCACTGCAATGTGTTTTCCTTTGCTTCTGACTGACTCAAACCACCTCTTCTGAATCCTTGTCCCCTCAATACAATATCGCATAAAAGATGTGCAGTTGTTAACAAAATAAAAGGACATCATTATAACTTTCACAGATCTTTTTCATGATCAACTAGAACACATGCAGAGAGTACCCACATACGGATTAGCCAGTTCAATGATATGGGCATTGCATTGCAATCAAACTCCAGAGAAGTTTAAACTTATTATGGTAGGATGCAGTGGCGGAGCTACATGATAAAATTCTACTATTAAATAAAATTATCTAACAGTTCTTACTTACACTACAATGGTAAGTCATTAATTGGTTGTAATGAGTTCAACAGTTCAGTGTGATATGCAACAGCAGATTTTGTTGACTGTTTTAATTTATGATTAAATAAGTAATTTAAAGCCCCACAGTTATTTTTCTTTACCATGGATTTGGGTAAAAAGCTTATATAGTACTACTGTTTTATGATCATGTTGGGTTGGACTGTTTTTTACTGGGCTCTCTTATACAAAAAAAAGTTTGGGATCCTTTTTCTCGCAATCCCGCTCTCTCTTTTCAATAATCATTTAATTTTTCAAGTTAACTATGAAAATTAGAAATTCTTAAAATCTCTTTTACACCACTTTAGTAATCTCTCTTATAAACTGTTTTCTAACTTGATTTGTTCTAAATTTTAGTTAGTTTTTACTTTTCTGTTAAAAGCCAATAATTTCTCATAGATGTTATTTTGTTTGAATTAATTTATTTTGGTCTTCCTCATTTATTTATCAAATCACCAATCATCATCACTCTCAAATCTCCAACAATCCAATTGTATTAGTGGGAATAATGCTTTGGAATTTGGATGCTATTAACAATAAGCAATCATTAGACATTTTCAAATTATGGGTAAAGAGAAATGGACTAATCCTAAAAACCATTTATAAAAATAGATAAAAGGGTTATAAAGGGCAAAATATATTTTGGCTGTTTCACTTTTTAATTATTTATTTGATATAAGTTGAATTTTATGGATAAAAGAACAAAGAAAGCATTGATTGTGTGCACGAAGAGTGCAGTGCACCGTCAGGTTAAAATTCTTTTTATTTATTAATATATATTTTTTCTTCTTTTTCATTGAGTTATATTTGCCTTTTGTTGTTTTGAAGGAAATTATTTGCTTGTATAATTTGTTAAGAGTGCCCCAGGTAAGTTGAATTCCTGGCTCCGCCACTGGTAGGATGGTGTTGCAAAAGTATGTAGGTAAAACCTTCTTATCTATACGCATGTATGTATAACCCCCCACTAAGTCAGCCTAATTAAATTAAAGTATGTATAACCCCCCACTAATTGTAGATTGTTTTCAACATTTTGCCTCTAAAGCTTCAATCCCAAGTATTGAAATGATAATAAAACTTCATATCGTTCCACATGAATCTTGTGTAAAGCTCTTTATGTTTGCGTGAGTTTAATAGGGATAAGAAATAGGCCAATGGATATGGATAGTGATAAGAGACTATATGAAGCTAAAGATAATATGGGAACCACTTAATTAATAAAATAGGCAATGTACTTTGAAAAGTTAACCAATATAGGCAACCAACTTTAAATCCTTCCAATTTAGGCAACATACTTTCAATTTGCACTCAATTTTGGCATCCCAATTTTTTCCGTCAAATTTTTGTAACTGCACCGTTAACCCATGCTGACATGGATATTTTTGTCCATGTGGCATGTGGGGACCATGCTGCGTGGCAAATTTTATCTAAAATTAATTTTTTTTAATATTTTTTTTAAAAAAAAATTATTTGCATGAATTTAATTAATAGCACACGTGTCCCATCACGTGAGAAGCACGTGCGAACAAAAAACACTTAACCAAATCAAAAAAATCGTTTTCAAGTTTATCTAAATCTAAGGTTTTGTTTGATTGGGGATCTAAGGTTTTGTTTGATTGGGGATCTAGGGTTTTGTTTGATTGTTGATTTTGCGAAGAACTAATCAATTGAGTGAAGATGTCTACCACCAGCAACAACAAATCGAGTTCTTCTTACAATTGATTTGTTGCTGCTGGTGGTAAACAACTTCACTCAATTGATTAGGTCTTCGCAAAATCAACAATCAAACAAAACCCTAGATCCCCAATCAAACAAAACCCTAGATCCCCAATCAAACAAAACCTTAGATTTAGATAAATATGAAAATAATTTTTTTGATTTGGTTAAGTGTTTTTTGTTCGCACGTGTTTCTCACGTAATGGGACACGTGTGCTATTAATTAAATTCATGCAAATATTTTTTTTTTTTTAAAAAAAATAAAAAAAAAAAATAATTTTAGATAAATTTGCCACGCAAGCATGGTCCCACATGCCACGTGGACAAAAATATCCACGTCAGCATGGGTTAACGGTGCAGTTACAAAAAAATGACGGAAAAAATTGGGATGCCAAAATTGAGTGCAAATTGAAAGTATGTTGCCTAAATTGGAAGGATTTAAAGTTGGTTGCCTATATTGGTTAACTTTTCAAAGTACATTGCGGCATTGCCTATTTTATTAATTAAGTGATATGGGAACAGATAATAAAAAACTCTTGCAAGTATGATTACAGCTCGGGACAAACTTCAACCTTATATTTTAGTTTTAGGTGTGGCCAGGATTTTGTCTTGGGGATCCATGTGAAAGACTCATGTAGGTACAACTCTCGCTAGGAATTCACCTTAAATTAACGTCCTTGATTTCTTTGTAGGTTCGTCAGACTTTGTCACCTAATTAAATTCGATGTTTACTTCAGAATAAATAGATTCATTGTATAGGTTCTAAATTTTATAATTGATATTTTAAGAAATTATATATACTACCTATCGGTCTATCTGTGAGTGCAAAAGATAGTTATTCTTTCCTAATTCCTACCTTGCATAGGGTAATATATACTAGAAATTGGAAAGTGTAGTAAGCTTCTTTTTGAATACTTACTTTCTCGTCAGTAATCAACTTCATTTGAATTTGAAAATTAATGTTACAACAAATTCCGACTAGGGCAGATATGATTCAATATAGACTTGAAATTAGTGACAACTAAAAATATCTACCATGCTAAAATTCTAACAGGTTCACGTTAAGATTGAGAAGAATGATTGTCAGGAATAAAAAAATATAATGAACTGTTGTAATGCAAGTGAGAAAACCTAAGGTGTGTTTTCGTTCGCAAAAGATTTTCCGGAATGCGATTTCTTAGAAAGTGAACTGATTACTAGATTAAGAATTGTAGAAAACCAAGTTTCCATCAACTATGACAAAATCTTACTATTTGAAATTGAGAAATTCTAGTAGACCACTGGTTCTGATGAAGACATAACTATGGCAGGCTTCAGAGAATATATTGATTCAAGAAGATATAACTAGGCCAGTGCCCCAGTGGATCATAAGGACTGTGTAGTTTACTCATAATATAAAGCGAAGCCACTTTCAATGATTTACATATGTTACAAGCAACAGAGCAAACAAATTTCTTTGTACAAATAAAAAAACGAATTCGCTAGACATTTAAGCAAAGATCCACGAAAGCTCAAATCATGCCAATGAAAGTATAGGATAGTCGAAGTTTGAAAATTTACCTGAAGCTGAGTACGGACCTCATCCAGTTTAAACTCCTGCGAGAAATTACTGTCAGTGATGTACTGCGATTTCAATTGATAAACAGGAGAACAAATGAACAATATGCTTGCACAAGTCAGCTTTATTTATCTAAATTGATTATGAATGTATGTGGCTTGCTTTTGTCTATTTTCGTTACCCATATTGCAGTAAGACTGGACAGATGAATTAAGACTAAGTTTTTGCTGTCACATTCTTCTCAAGATCATATAGAGCAATTTTCTTATAGATCTCATGGAGATAGGGGTAGAAAGAAGCAGTTAATCACGCACAACCAAACAAAAATAAAAAAAACAACTAATGCGAGTTTCAGTGTTATTGTTGTGCTGGGATGCTAACAATTCCTTAGGTCGCTACGGTTCAGGGTGGTTGTAATATTTTAAAATATCAGATTCCTTCCATGCTACTGTTGTTTTGGCTTGATAAAGTTTTATTGGAGGTGGTAAAGTTTACAATCAGCCAAAAGTGAAATGGTGAGGGAGTATCTCACCAAACCTACAACGAAAGGAAGATTAACAAGACTACATTTCAAGCAAAGGTCCTTTAATATGAGTTCCTAAGCAGAGTGTCTCAATCCGTGATCAGCTCTGAGAAATAGTGTCTTCCTCTGATTTACCAACACAAAGCTTTGGCTGCCACCACCATTTCTCCATTTCCATGATTTGTCTTAAACAATGCACTCAATCCTCGTTGGCTGGCGTTTGTTGCCATATCTTTCCTCCCAAGCTAATTTTTTCCTTCCCTTGGCCAACATTTCAGTAGCCTGCCCACTGCACTCTGCTCCACCCATCTCTCTGTATCAGCTCCACTAACCTCTCTATCTTTATTTCCCCATAACTCCTCTGTTACAGTGCAGCTGAAGAAGAGGTATCCCAATGTATCATCCTCTGTCATGGAAAACTCACACCCCTGTGGCACCTCATCCTGCTGTTCTTTCAGGATAACTGTGTAGTAACTTGTCTCTCCATTAACCTTTCCCATGTAGTTGTCCCTTCCTAAGGAACAATCTCAACTTATCAATGATATAAGAACTGCAGCATACCTTATATGTTGAAAGAGGAGCATGAAATGATTGTTTCACAAGAAAGTGGGACTCACGTGATGTCTCAACCATTGGCAAAAGATGATTTTTATCTGTCAGGAATCGGTAAAAGATGGGTGCAATCCTTCAAAGAAAGTAGGAAGAGATGGCCCATGATATCCAACAATAAAAGAAAAACGCAACAAAAGAGTAGATACGTAATAGCGACGGTGTTAGAGGATACGAGTATTCAATTTGGAATACAGGCGAAGCTTATAAAGTAGATTATTTTCCACCAAGCTTCAGGAGAGGAAACTAAGACAGCCTAAGAACATTTCCAACACTTAGGTCTGTCTGTTTGGTGAAACTTAGATACATGAGATATGAGCACTGCTGCCCAACAATATGCTTTGCTTTCTTAGTGAATCTTGTGGCATTGATCTAATGACTAGATTCTTCTGCTGCATCACATCTTCTGTACGACAGATATACGCAGGGACGGACCTATATAGGAGCCAGAGGGTGCAGATGCACCCCCTGAACTTTAGGATTTTTTCTTATTTATTTTTTTTTTTAAAGAAAAATTAAGCCTGGCCCATACTTTAACCAACAACAAAATACAAAGAAGAGAAGATCTTTGTATTGGGATGCGTCTCTCTCTCTTTACTATATACAACTAAACAAGGTGAATAAGGGTTTCGTTGTTCAAAACATCAAGTAAGGGTAAGAGGAATTGAGGAAATAGTTAGCTGAAAGACTAAAAATAGCTACGCTTGCTGGCTTGCCACAATGCTGCATCAAAATATCAAACACTATGTATGTGTTTCCTTTTAAGTTTTACCTGGATGTTCTTAGTTTTTATCTCCCCTAAATGCCAAATATATTGAAATACAAATATTTACTACATTTTCATATTATAATATTTTAACTGGTGTGGAGTTACATTTTACTATAATCATTATTTTTTTTTTTTTTTTGTTTGGTATGGATTATTTTGCGCACCCCCTGAATAAAAATCCTTGGTCCGTCCCTGGATATACGAGCATTGGTCCAATCGTTGTTGGCTTGTTCGGAAGGTCTTGATATATCAACTGGGTGTTATAAAGCTAGAAGAAGAGATTACATCTTCTCTACGACAGATATACGAGCATTGGTCCAATCGTTGTTGGCTTGTTCGGAAGGTCTTGATATATCAACTGAGTGTTATAAAGCTAGAGCAAGAGATTTGTAAATAGATTTACAAGAAGGCATGTGCAATTTTAGAACCATTAAAAGATGGACACCGAAAACTCTATAAGAATATAAAACATCACTTCTTTTATACGCTGATGCTGATTATGATATTGTTCAAAGTAGTTTTCTCGGTAGAGTAGGCTTATTTCTTTCCAGCTATAAAAATCAAGGTAATATGTTAGAGGTTTCCATTGAAGGGAGACAATAGCTTTACCCAATTCCAATTACTGTATAAGTTGATGGCTAGTATTATCAGTTCCTTATCTTTTCTATTGTCTTTGGTTGCAACACCAATTTCATCAATAAAAAACATGTCAATTCAGCAAACAGTCCAACCCTATCCTTCAACAAGCCTTATCTTAGTCAATGGCTAGCAAAGAGACACATGTTTCTTCTGTATCATTTTTCTTTATTTGGAACACATGTTTCATCTACAAATGAACATGTCAACTCAGTAAAGAGACCAACACTATCCTACATCAAATCTTATCTTTGGTATGAATGTATATAATATTATTTTATAGCACATTTAACCTATCAGAAAAAAAATATGATGGTAGTCCTTTAATAAATGGATCAACCAATGAACGAACCTGCTCTTGTAGAGCCTCTCTTAAATGAGACACAAGACGTGCCCGGGATGATTCAGCTGCTCTCAGCTGTTCAATAGATTCTCTCAGTATACCATGTTGTCCTTGCAACTCTGCAAGTTCAGATCCATTGAGTTGCCCTAAGAAGATAACAGTAAACATTAGAAGACCAGTCAATTCCAAATAAAGTCAAGAATAAAATTATCGATCAAGGTACATCAAAAGAACTTCAGACCATGTTCAAAATTCCGAATCCGGGCGAAATTTCGAATTTAAAAAAAATGGCATATTCCGACATTCCGACCCTCGAAACAAAAAAGTAATCTGAATATATCGGGAATATTCTCGATTCTTCCCGGATTTTAAAATGCCGATTCTTTAAAAACCGGCATATTCCGCCGAAAATTCGCAAAATGTGTCGGCATTTTTAACTATGCTTCAGACAACAGTCCTAGGCCCCGAAAAGCAAAATTATACAAACTCTATAAACGATAAAGATGCATCAGAATGTCTGTCACAGTCTATTTCAAATTAAGGAAATTTGTGCATGAGCCCTCCCATAAAGGATAAATCTAATCAGTAAAGGATCACAGAACTAATGCCCAATGAAAACAGGGGGTATAATAGGAAAGAAAGACTATGGAGGAGATAGCGTGCAGGAAAGAGAGCGTTGTAGAGCCGGACAGAGAAGGAATGTTTAGAGGGAGATCAAAATATCAAACTTTGACATATTTGTCGGAGCAAGTATGGAAATTGGTTTCCATTTTCGAGAGAAGGAAACCGTATTCCTTCAAAGTAAGCATACAGAGAATCTGTTTTCTGATCTTCTCCTAAATTATAGCCTGGAATTAAGCTAATATACCAGTTTTCCTGGAATTTAGATTCCCATGAACCAAACACAGCCTATGATTAAATCAAATTCATTCGATCAGCAGGTACTAAAAACAGTCAGTCCTACAATGAAAGCACGCTTTCTTATGTTGCTTAATGACCATGCTCTTATCGACGTTATAGAAAAAGGAAAAACAATACAGAAGGCACTGGACGTTGCAGTCCTGAACGTGCAAAGGAGAATTTCAAGTCAGCTCTTTTGATTTCCATCAGGAAGAGCAATAAGGAAACTAGAAAAAACTAATTCAAAGCTATGTTATACCTGAGCTGTAATCACTGCCAATTTCTTTCTCAACTTTATCGATGCCATCAATTGCTGACCTGCATTTGCTCAAAAGCAAGTTTTCGTCGACTGGACCATCATAAACGACTTCATAACTTGAAATGATCTTTTCCAAAATATTTCCGAGAGACTGTTCAACATAGAACAAAGTAGCAAAAGAGAGGGGGGGGGGGGGGGGTAAAATACATTAATTACTATATTGGCATGAAATACACCCATGAAGAATTGCACATGAACACAAGGTAAAGTAGGTGAGCACTTTTAAGCATGATGACTTCTCATCTCTATTAGCATTCTCCGAGTTCCTTCCTGCAATTCCTTCCTTGAGAAGTTTTCCCCTAGAGCCAAAAACCTTTCTCTGATCCCATATATCAACCTGGGCAGAAAGCAAGCAATGTAGTGACAATTCAGTAGTGGTGATCAAGTGAACTGATTGGTTTCTGAATGATAAAAAACATATGGCACAAGATGACATTTTAAATGTAAAAAAGCCTACTTAGAGCGCAATTGCGCAACAGAGATTTTGAGGGTAAAGGAAACAATCATATTGATCAAGGGACACATTTTCAATTGGGCAAAAGTGTGGTAAGAGTTTAAGAAATACCATATGACTCTTATTCAGATGGCCAACTTTCGGGGAGGATTAGTATCGTGAGAAGTCGACCGATTTTGTCCTCTTATGTTTGTTTTTCATCTGTTTAAATTGCACTGTATGTATGTAGGCCACCTTATGCTACAAACCTTTTCATTTCGAAACCAATATGATTTCACCTTCATCAATCCACTAAAAGGGAGAGCGTGAATACTGAAAATAATGTGTCTGGCAAGCTCAGTGCCCAAATTAATCAGGAGAGTTCACAACTGAAATTGAAAGTTCCCGGCCAGGTTATGGTTCATTAATTCATTATTAAGTTTGAGAATTGAGATAGCAGGTAACAACTGTCTCAGGTATCAAAAAATGAAATATAAAGCTAAATTTCTCGAAATTTTTAACTATGCTTTAATATGAGTCTAGATTTTAAGCAAGACAGTAGTATTAATTATTAAAGTATAGTCTTCTGGTTATGTGCCGGACAAGTAATAATTTAATAAAATGGTTTCTTTTCAGGTACTAGCCACTTTTAAGTTTGAAGGTGTATTATTGTTCATAACTTAAAACGAAAACACCATACACCATGTCATTGTATTGCTAGTTTAGGGATCTCTTCAACAACACACTTCCATTGTGAGAAAAAGCTCTTGGTTTCAAAGATCACTTTTTGTCAAAACAAATTTACATACATACGTACAAGGGCGCGCACTTGCACACAAGTGTAACATAGTCCTCTACTATCCCATCCCAACCACATAACATAGGCCCATGCCCTACACCAACACAGAATGGCACCGATCTCTAACCTCAACAACAAATATACACACAAACTTAATATCACTTGTATTGAAAACAACTAACGAAAATAATAACAAAATCATAGTTTTCCATACCAGTCGAAGTGCAGAATTTTTTCCTAACTCATCCCCGTTCTCAATCATATCGTTAAGAGCATCTGGAAGAACCTTCCAAAATTCAGCAACGAATTCTGAACCCTTTCGCCTACTGTTCTGCAGTATATCATTCGCGAGATACAGAAAAGACAATCTCTGCTCACGGGGGGAACAATGGAACTGCCTAGCCCAGGTTTCAACAACTTGTTTTGCTTTATTCATATGAAAAATGCACCAGTGTGATAAAGCTTCATGGTGTCAAGGATTACACCTCAATAGCATTCAGTGGAAATGATAAATACTAACTAAAAAGGGAATGTGAAATAATAAACATATGAAAACTACGAGCAGCAGTTACAATATCCAAACTAAAATTAATTAATTTACATAGACAAAACTTGACAGATGAATCAGAAATGCAGGGTGAACGCAACACATGCAACAAAGGACTGGTTTTGTGTGTAAGAAAAGTAATAATTATGACTGGAAAGTAATTTTGAGCCAGTGGAGGATTTTCAACCAGAATGTATGATTGGAAGGTAAGTTTGAGACTCTCCAATACTTCTCTGCTTTTTTATTCTTTTTATCGTTAAAAGATATACATTGGTATAATAATAGAATTACATCAGAAAAATTCAAAAAAGGAATTAGCTAGAGCTAAGTCACTAAAGACCCCACCCCGTACAATTCAAAAAACATACGCCATTGTGATTCAAATCCCCACAAGCTAACCCAATAGACAAATTATACATTTGTTTATTTTAAAAAAAGACTAGATAGAATTTTGCCATAGAAAATGACAGCACTACTTAGCGTTACTGGGATCTTGTAGGGAGTAGCAGTCTCTGTGAGAGACCCTTGGAAGACAAGAACATATATAGGTCATAAGAACCCGGGACTGATGACTTGGCCCAGATGAATTTGACCTCAAAACTATTTCATATGCGATGGGACTGATGACTAGGTACAAAAATAATAAATTTTTAACGTTTAAAACAAATGACCTTGTGAATACCTTCAAGAAAGTACCCATTTAAACCAAATGGAATGACAACCATTTTCTCCTGGTTCACAGCTAAAACCCTTTGGCAATTGCAATAGTAATCCAAATAGGGTAGAGATTAAATAGAATGAAAGCGTACTAATAGATGTGGGTGCGTGCAGTTCGGGTTGGGGTCAGAGTGCTATTAGCTAACATATAATTTTCTCTTTGAATCTTCATGATGTAATTCTGTTGATATCAATCAGTGACTAATCTATTGACAAAAACAGTAAAACACACACGCGCGCGCACACAATATTCTCGCAACCCAATTTTGAAGTCTATTTTGAGATTATCCAAATAGAAGTGATGTAAACAAGTGCAATTTATGACAGTAGGAGCAAAGAAAGGATACTCTCTATGCTCTGTTGTGAACTATTGAGCCTGGCTAGCTTATCCACCAAAATCTGGGGATTGAAAGTACCATTCATTTTGTTGTGTCCAATACTGGTATATAAGATACAACCTAGAAAAGAAGAAAGCGAGCATCTGACTTTAGTGTACTAGTTAGCATGAATTGCCATATAATATAAGATATAAAAAACCCATCATTATATATTATTTAGAAGTAATCAGAGCATCAACTTTGGAGACTAGAACAAAGTCCCATATGCATGGTCACACAAAATTGCAGGAGGAGACATAATATTTGAGTATAATTACCAAAAAAGCAGTGAGGCGGTGCATCTAGATTTCAATCAAGAAATTAGATTATATCTGAATCGATAACATGACTTCTACAAATTTATTTCGTCATCTATGCACATTGATGATGAACTATTTATATGACCCAAACTTAATCTCCTATGTAAACACTCACCAACGTTTTGCTTGAGATATGTGAAAATACATGATCATACGATCTCACAGATTCAGAGACGCGAACTGATGCAGTGATAATTACTAAAAGATAAAGCGACTTTTTCGAAGAGATAATGTTTACAGTTAAGTTGCGTACTAAAACATGATACCCTTCTTTCCCTCTTTTTGTTACTTCCCTCATTTCCTCCAACTTTCAATAACAGAAAACTAAACTCTCACATTCAATTACACAACTGTATAAGCACCTTTAAGCATGCACCAAACCTATAATTACATTTAAGCAAAATAAATATACAACTACTAGCTGTATGGGGAGGATGGGTGGGAAGGAGAGGACTACCCCTTAGGCTGGGTCTCAGTGGTACTAGAGGTTTAACTGTAGCATTTGATTGATTTGATTCAGCACTAAGGCAAGTATAACAGTAAATTTTCGCCCCCCTAGTGAAAAAAAAAACTTCTCACGAGCTACAGGCACCCCACCTCAGAGAAAACGAACATTCTTAAAGCAGGAAATTTGTTTCAATGTGTTATTTGATTTTGATTGAAATAAATAAATAATCAATTTTTGATAAAAAAAAAATAATAATAATAATGGAAGAATTGAACATTAAAAAATAAAATAAAAACTGAATAATAAAAAAGAAAGAAAAAAATGAAGCTAGAGGAAGAGATTAAAAGTAGTGAAGTTGCTAAACACAAAAGCACAAAACCCTAATTCATCTTAAAATCAAATGTTAAAGATTAAAATTTGAAACAAAATCAAACAATTTTAAATTAAAAGTATATCAATTTAAACATAAAACGCCATTCAAAACAACTAAGAACATAGTAAGGTAAGAAACCAAACCTGTTTAATGCAGTAGAATAAGGCGAGAATCAGCAAAGAGTGAAAACAATCATCTTCGCAAGCTCACCTTCTCGTCAATTTCTTAACTATGATTTAGGTTGAATTTATGTAAATTTTATAGCTTTTTTTGGTTTTCTCTTCAATGAGTTTGAAGAGAGATTCTTTACAGGAGAGTGAAGAGAAAAAGTGGTGGAGAAGCGAAAGAAGAAAAGAGAGAGAGAGAGAGAGTGAGAGAGAGATTTTGTGTTCTATAAGTTTTGTCAGTTTGGTAGCGATAAACCTTAGGTTCAGACTTGAGAGTTCCGAAACCACCCACTCTTGTTCGTGTCCAGTTAGTAGAGATCGTGTCTTTCACGTGAACGTAACTTAAGTACTCTACTGTGTTTGTTTTCTACTCTACTTTAATCATCTGTTTGGGAACTCACACGTACATCCTTCTATTATATACCTACAAACAGAGTGATTTGTAAAACTATGGTATAATTAAGTCCAAACCACAACTTGTTTGCAGTCGTTTTCAAAAATTAAATTTGTTGTGCTTGTGAGTTAAGTTGGGCCTAGACTTCAGTCGCACAGTAAAAGAGTTACAGTTTGGTTAAAAGTTAAATTCATACCGCAAGTGATTTTGGTTAAAAAATAAATCCACCCGTGGTAGGCAAAACCCACCTCGAGAGAGGTGCATTTGCACATAGGTGGTGGTCTCCCAATGCAAAGTGGATTTAGCTAACGGACGTGTCGTCTGCTTAAAAAATTAAACACCAGACGGTATGTCACATGACGTCCATCTAACTTCAAAATGAATTTCAGTATCACAGTAGTTTTTTTTTTTTTTTCTTTTCTTCCCTCTATTATTATCTTCTCCAAACTTTCTTGTTAATTTTGTTGTTTTGATTTATCCAATGGTCGAACTATTTTAACCAGTGTCTGTCTAGATAGTTAAATAAGAAGAAGATGGCCCATAAATCAAGTAAGGGATCATTTTCAAGAGCTCTTAATCCCAAGGATGAAACAATGAATGAAAACGAGGAATTTGTGTCGCAATTATAATTTTCTGATTCAACTGCGCCTGATTTTCAACCTACTCTTTGCCCAAATCGAGAGACACATGTTACATATGGAATGGAGAATACACAAGTAAGAATCAACATTTTTTTTTACTTTATTTACATACTTTGTAATGTTGTTTACAACGTGTTTGATTAAATGCCCACAAGAAATGGAAATGTATAAACGAATGTGATGTAGGACATAGTCAGAGTTACTATTTTATTTCTAAATTTCAAATAGGTTCTAGAATATGCTATTTTAGGTCTAAGTCATATTATATTAGGAGTTATTATATTTTTAGAAGTCATTTTAGTTTAGAAGTCCTTTGCTTGTTAAATAAGTTTCTTGCTTTATAAAAGAAACTCTAGGTTATTGTAATAGTTAGGTTGATTATTATTGAATTGAATAGAAAAATTGCTTCTTGAGTTATCCTTGTTTTCTTGCTAGATTATTCATCTTTTTCTTCTTTTTACTTGGTGGATTCCAAGCTTCACGTTCGTCTAGGATCCTAACCCTATCTTCTTATCTTCTTTGAGAGATTCTTATCTCTTTCTTCTAAGTTCTATATTAAGTGGTATCAAGAGCTTCACTTTCTAGATCCTAATTTAGAAAGCGGTCCATCGTCACCTTCCGGTCAAGCAATTTTCGTCGTCCATCCAGATTCAGGAATTCCGTCAACGTTGCAGGCTTCTACAGGACAAAATACTTTGAACCATACTTCAAGATGTCGAATCTGGGCGAAATTTCGAGGTCTGGAAAACTGGCATATGCCCCGAAATTTCGATGGCCTGTGTCAGAATGGTGAGGTTTAAAAATCCGACATTTTGTGGTATTTGTCGGAATTCGAGAATATTCGAGAATGTCTAATTAACTTAAAAACCAACATAATTAACATAAATAAAATATTTAACTTACATAAAACATACATAATTAGCTTAAATCCTTATTAAGATTAATAAAATGTACAATCCTACTAAGATAAAACAAACAAACTAAAACCCAAGATCACTATCATAATCAGCGAAGTCTCGCTGCGCTCGACTAGGTGATGCTCCGTTGGTAGATGAAAAAAGATGCTCCCTACGTGATGCTTCAATAACTATCTCTAAGTCTTGTTGCTCTAAGTAATCAGGGTCCGATGTCGAACACCTCAATGCTTCCTCCAAGTCTCGATGCATTCTAGTCTCATCGTCCTGAATCTCGGTCTGGTGTGAAGCAGCACCACTAGTCACGGACTCTCGTCATCCCACCTCCTGCTCAATGTCATCCCACCTCCTCAACTCGTCGTCGTGGTCTCGTCGTGCATCAAGTTCCTGTAAATTAGTTTGAATACGTAATCTGACATCAGGAAGTACCTTTGTGCAACTTGTAACATCATTCTCAACTCCAGCTAGGTGTTCCTTGAACCGTGTCACCCCTTCACCTCGCATTTTCTTCTCACAAAACCACAAACTACTCCAGTCTCATCACCTGGCTCAACAAACCCGTACTCCCACCCAATGTCCCTTTTAGCCATTGTTCTAGGCTCCTACCAATACAAAACTTTATACAAGTATAAATGCAAGACAACATTAAACTTAAGAAAACAAATTTTAGCTTAATAAATTTTTGAAAATATTATTAAATTTTTTTTACTAAGCTTATTTTTTACCAATCATATTATTAATTTATTATGAATTAATAAAATCTGTTATTAATTTCTAAAATTTTCATATTTGAAATATTTTATTAATCTTTAATCGTAGTTTTTACTAACAAACAATTCCGACAACAACAATTTAATATAATTTAATATATTAGTTTTTTTCCCAAACTTTTTACTAACAAACAATTTCGGCAGTAACAAACTAACAATTCCGACATTATAGATTAATTGCGGCAGTATAACAATTTAAAATTTAAATCATCAACAGTTCAACACTATATAAGTTATATGATATAAAAAAAAAATTAACAATTCCGATAGCATAGATTATGGCAGTATAGATTTCGGCAGTATAACAATTTCAAATTTTAAATCATCAATAATTCAACAATTAAAATCATCCTAATATGATAGAACAAAATTTGTAAACAATTCCGGCATCAACAATTTCGGCCAGCAGTAACAATGAATTTTAAAATTGAAAATTGAAATTGAATTTTCACTTCAAAATCATCATAGATCATTGAATGATCATCGTTCATAAAAAATTAAAAACTTACAGCGAAGGGGATATCCGTGATTTCGGTGTTGTTGTCGGATATCCGTGAATATCCGGTATTTCGGGTCGGCATGGGTAGGTATCTAGACCAAACCAGATCCGACCTTTCGTACCGCTCCGAATGCTTGAAAACCTGCATATGCCGCCAGAATTTCACAGATATCCTCAAAATTTTGAACCATGCTTTGAACCAGTGTGCGTGTTATAGCTTGTTGGAAAGATCTGCGAATCTTCTTTCTAACCCAATCAACAGTTTGCAATTCAGAATTCTGAGCAGGGAGATACACACGTTCTACTAAAAAGTGTCGAATCAGGTTTTTTCTGCAACAATTTTTTTTCTTCTTAACATCCAATGGCACCTAATCAACAAGATTTCGTTTCAAAGAAAGATTTTGATGCAGCGATCAATTCTCTTAAAGAAAGTCAAGCTTCCATGAAAGAAGAGATGAAAGATTCTATTGCTCAACTCACCCGCCAAATTTCTCAACTGCTCAAAGATAAAGACAAGATCAATGAAGAGATTCCGGTATCTACCTCCAATATCCCAGCCACCAACACCCCTGTCACCTCTACACCCATGGTAAACTCCACCATCCAACAAAAGTCCTTTTTTTCTAAGCTTTTTCTTCATACCCCCTATAGATTCCCTTCGTCTCAGCCACACCAAAATCCCTCAACCTGGTTCTCTTCTTACACATCATGAATCTGATGATGAAGATGATGCTTATATTTGTGAATATGCGAATCCATGTCGTTATCCACATCATCGAAATCAACACCAAAGATATGTTGATGATGATAGGTTTCGTGATAAAAGTGAGTACAAACTCAAGGTTGATCTTCCAACTTTTAATGGAAATTTACATATTGAAGATTTTCTTGATTGGCTTTATGATGTCACTTTCTTCGATTTTACGGATGTTATGGAAGAAAAAAAGACCAAACTTGTAGCTTACAAACTGAAGGGAGCAACAGCTGCTTGGTGGGATCAACTTCAACATCAATGATCTATGACTAACAAGAAAACAATTCACTCTTAGTCAAAGATGAAACAACTTTTGAAAGCTCAGTTTTTGCCTACTGATTATGATCAACTTCTCTACCAAGAACTTCAAGTTTGTCATCAAAGAGATCGTTTTGTGAATGATTATGCTTCGGAATTCAATCGCCTTATATATCGTAATATCGTAATGATCTTCATGAAACAAATTCTCAACTTGTAGCAAAATTTTGTTATGGGTTAAGGGAGGATATTCAAGAGCGCTTCACCAACGTTGTCTACATTTTAAAAGAGGCAACCCAACAAGCAAGGAGAATTGAGAGACAGTTAGCACGACGCCAATCTTTACACTCTTCTGCTAATAATTATTCTCCATCTCCATTTTTTCATCCTCCAACTAAGGTAAATTCTGATGGTCTTCTTCCCACCCCTCCAGCTGGTGTACTACCATCACCATCATATACTAAACCTTCATCTTCGTTTAGTAATCCATTCACCACAATAGCACCGAAACCCAATGGTGCGCCTTCACCAAAACAATCTCATGTTCCCACAAAAACAAATCCATATGGCAAACCTGATCTTGGTAAGTGTTTTAAGTGTTTGCAACCTGGACATAAGCAACATGAATGCCCTCCTTCGCACTCAACACCTTAATCTTATCAATCAAGAGCATGCCAACTATAATGAAGAAGACGATGAAATCATATATGGTGATGAAGAAGACGGTGAAGTTTTGGGTTTCGACTAAACTCGAGGACGAGTTCATTTTTCAAAGCAGAGGAGACTGATGTAGGACATAGTAGGAGTTACTATTTTATTTCTAAGTTTCAAGTAGGTTCTAGAATATGGTATTTTAGGTCTAAGTCATATTATATTAGCAGTTATTATATTTTTAGAAGTCGTTTTAGTTTAGAAGTCATTTACATGTTAAACAAGCTTTTTGCTTTATAAAAGAAGCTCTAGGTTATTGTAATAGTTAGGTTGTTTATTATTGAATTGAATTGAAGAATTGTTTCTTGAGTTATCCTTGTTTTCTTGCTAGATTATTCATATTTTCCTTATTTTTACTTGGCGGATTCCAAGTTTCACATTCGTTTAGGATCCTAACCCTATCTTCTCATCTTCTTTGAGAGATTCTTATCTCTTTCTTCTAAGTTCTACATTAGAATGTCATTTTGATTGTTTTGTAGAAATTCATCAATGGAAGATGCGTTGAGCTCATCAAACGGCCCAAGGTTGGTGGAAATTACTTGAGAGTAAAACTCATCCAAATTTCGGACGCGTACGTACTATTTTATCATCTATACCCTTAGGTCCAATTATAGGATTTGATTGGGGCAAGCGTGGTGCATCTTTAGATTATGCTCTAGTGGAGAAGTGGTGGGATACTACACATACATTTTATTTTCCATGGGGTGAGGCCGAGATAACTCAACTTAATTTTACCACCCTAACAAGGTTAAGTGTGGGCATTGAGGATACAGTTTCATTTGATAACTCCAATTGATTTTACCGTTTGGACATGTTTGACTGTGTTGACCACCGACAGTCAACGGTGGTCAACTACCTTTTGAGTGATTTTTATTGCATTGTTCTTTCAACCATAGTTTAAAATATCGAGGATATCCACAGATATCCATGAATTATGTCGATTTTTGAGAAATCAGATATATATAAATATCCGTGAATATTCAGATTTCAAATTATTTTCTGGTGTCGAAATCTCGGCATATACCGTTTTTCCAAGATTCAAAATTTCGCTTGAAATCGATATTTTAAACTATGCTTTCAACATTGAAGTGTTCGTCCATCCTATTGGTTTAAATACAACTCTACACCTACTAGCGATACCCCCCCCCCCCCCCCCCCCCCCCCTACCATTTCAAAAAAGTTTTGTGATTCCCCCCCATTTTTTCATTTTCGGTAAAAAAATAACATAAACTACTTAGAATGCCCTCTTGCCATGTTAGACTTTTCCAATGGTGGTTTTGAAGTAAATCCACTTTTAAAAAGTATTTTGATACCCCCACATTTGGTTGTTAGTTTAGTGTTACATACAAAGTTTTACAAGAATACAAATCCGAGAAAGACAATGCACATCTATCATATTAAAATGAGATTCAAGCTTATAATGTGATATATTTAAAGATTTTACTTTTATTTTACCCAAAAACTAAGATAATTGAGTTGAGAGAAACTAGGGTTTTCTATGGAAGATGAACTAGGAATTTGTAGTGTAAAAGAAATGATGAGGAAGGCGAGGAGGAAATTCTTCAACTATGAGTAAGCTCTTTAGCTAATGAAGTTCTCTATTCATAGATTTGATTGTTGTTTTTCATCCTTAAATGGTAATGAATAGAAGAAGAACAAAGGAGAAGAAAGTATACTTCAATGGTCAAATCCATGTGTCGAAAGAACAACGATTAGATTACTTAGTTTATGTTTAGATCTAATATCTGGTATGATTGTAATTTTGGTAGTTCACATCATATTTTGGCCGGAAACAAAAATTAAGGGGGGGGGGGGGGGGGGGGGGGGTATTGCTAATAATCTCAAGAAATATAACTCTGTCTTCTTTAATCTTCTATCTTAAACAATACAAAGTTCACAATTAGCAAGCAACAAACAATTATGGTCTAGTTCTTCATCATCTACCTCATCTGACGATGCCGACAATGAATGTATGAGAGAAACAAACGTGAGAATAGAATGATATTAAGAACACACAGAATTAGAAGATTTGTTCATGGGGATGGTACCGTTGCTCAATCATGATTTGGAAGAAACAAATACATCTCATCATAGATGTGGATGTGTAGTTGGAAGATTTTATACTCATCGTGATAGCGCGTGTAGGTCATGACATGATTATTGGAGACTATTTTACTGAGAATCCAAAGTATATATGAGCCCGAAAAGTTTTGTCATCATTATAAAATGAGAAGATAACTTTTTTGGTACATTTGTCTTAAAGTAAAGGAACATGATGCTTATTTTGTTAATAAAAAAAAGTAGTTGGTAAGTGGAGGGTTCTTGCGTTGTTGAAGTGTATGGTTGCAGTGAAGTAACTAGCATCAGGGTATGCAGCTGATGGTTGTGATGAATACCACCAAATTGGAGATTCCCCTGCGAATTGAGTCTTTACATAAGTTGTAACGCTATTATTGTTGTGTTTGAAGATGAGTTTCCACGAACACCTAATCGAGCTGATACAGATCACATTCTTGCACAAAACGAAACTCGTGGATTCCCTGGAATGCTTGGTTTTATTGACAGCATACATTGGACTTGGAAAAATTGCCCTTCTGGTTGGGCAGAGTAACATAAAGGGCATATGAAAGACCATACTCTTATTCTTAAAGTAATAGCTGATAAAAAATTTTGGATTTAGCACATGTTTTTTGGCATGTCGAGCTCTCTAATGATATCAACGTGTTACAACGCTCAAATGTATTTGACACTTTTTTTATTATGTAGGACTCCTAATTGTAACTATATAGTTAATAGTAGAAACTATAACTTAGGTTATTATCTAACTGATGGATTCGGTTTCGAAAAGCTTGATTCGGTTTTTCTCATCTTGGACCCTAGTCCTTTCATTTTGCGCTTTAAGCTCTTGTTTCCTAATATCAAGCGAAAAAATAATGACCGCATCATCAACTTCAAACTTTTCTTCCAAACGTTGAATTAAACCCCCCATAAGTTTAAGCGATTCTTGACCATTTCTTTTCTTCTCATTCTCCAATTTCTTCCCGTCGAGACGTTCAATGATATTTTGTGAGTTATTGAATTTGGAACTTTGACCAAAAGTAGGAGGTGGACTTTCTTGCACAATATTCTTCTTTTTGATTTTTGTTTTTTTCCCCTTTTCAAATGAGACATTCCACTTTGGATAATGGTGCAGGATTGCTATGCATGATCAAAACCAAATGGTTTTCTGGTTTCAAGTTAATAAACACCTCTAGCCATATTAACCTATGATTTGATTATGAAAAATAAAAATAATGGAATTAAGGTCAAAACATACTACTACCTCCGTCCAACTTTTATAGGTGTTTACACATGGATTAAGAAACCATAATTAATGATGCAAAAGTGATGATTTTTTTACAAACATTTCTAGTTTTGCCCTTGATTTAATACTCCACTTCATTAAGTTTTGGAATTAAATACAGTACACAACATTTTAGGCAACTACATATACCAACACAAAATTTGGCGAATTTTCTTTTTGGCTTCCAATTTGAAATATTCATACTGCTACCTACTCTATGAGAAAGATTTGATGAAATTTGTGGCTTCAAATAAATTTTTTTAAACATATTAATCTTCCAAATGAAAAAATTTAGGCAATCACATATACCAACAATAAAATTTTGTGCTCCAAATTAAAATTTTCAAACATATACCAACAGTAAAAATCGTGTAGTGGGGACTTTGGAGACAAAACCAATCTCGTCGGTTACTAAAGAAGTTATTCGTGCATGTTTGATAAAAGATTTGTTGTCTGCGATTAAAGAAAAATGGTCATGCGATAGTTACAACACCATTTTTATTTAACAAGATAATGCAAGACCACATATTGAAGCTAACAATGTTGAATTTATTGAAGCCGTTGTAAGGACTGGATTAGATATCCGCTTATGTCGTCAACCTCCCAATAGTCCCAATTTAAATGTATTGGATCTTGGATTTTTTAGAGCTATCGATTCATTTCAACATCAAGATGCTCCAAATACAATTGATGAATTTGTTTCAAGTGTGCAAAAGGCTTTTGATATTTTTTTGAAGGAAGATCTCAACAAAGTGTTTGTGACTTTACAATCGTGTATAATGCAGATTTTGAAGAATTTTAGTAGGAATAATTACAAGATTCCACACATGAACAAGAACAAATTGATTTGAGATGAACAACTTCCAATTTCTATTGAGTGTGAGTCTCAAATTCTAAGCGACACAAAGGATGCTATTGCAACTTTGTAATCTTATTTATTTTTTCTTGTAATTTTTTTGCTTATGAGAGAAAGTGATTGTTCACTACTCTTACCTTTTGGTTAAAGTAAACCAGTTTTTTTTTCTTGATCAAAGTAATGAAATTTTATTTGCCTTTGTTACTCACCTTAGAACAAGCTATTGGACAACATTTTGGCTTGAACTTTATTATAAAGCTTTATGTATTTTGCAATGTGGTAGTACAATAATACTATTAGCTTTATGTATTGTCTTTTTTATTTCTTCATTGGAGTAACAACATGCATCAAGGTGTGTAGTATATTGTTAACAAAATGTGCTTGCAAGCATTTTTAGATTAAGAACTTAAATTGACAGTAGTACATTATTATTCGAATCTCTATCGAAACATTTCAACCCTTTTGATCATTCTACTACATAGAAAAACTAGCGACAAAATAAACAAACTAGAGAAGAAAGAAATGAAAGAAAAAAGACGATTACATTAATCGAACTTTGGAATAATGATCTTCAACATTTGAGAAACAATGAGTTGTTTTTTTTGAGAATCTGAAACAAAACCATCACTTGTTGGTGGAGCGTTAATGTCGATCGGCGTCGTCACTCTTTTTTTTTAAAATATGTCTCTTAGGCCATTTGTTCACCTAAAAGTTTTTCAAATCTTCTTCAAATTTCTTGTAGGCATCCATGGTGATTGCAAAGTAGTAAGATTGTTGATAGAAGTTTTTTGAGTAGAAATCTTAGATGGAGAAGAGATTATAAAGTAAATGAAATTACATTTTCAAGATATTCAAACTTAGAAAATTGGAATAAAACTTTAAAATGGTTGATAACCATGCAAAATTAATAAGGGTAATTTGGTAATCTAAATTATTTTTTCACCTTGACAATGATAAAATGGACAAGGTTCTGGGACAAAAAAAAACTGAAAAGCGCCTATAAAAGTTGGACGGAGGGAGTAAAATTCTTATTTAAAAAATAAACAAAATATTCAAAACTCAAAATAATTTACTTACCTAATCTTCATGATTTGATCCACTTGGTGGATTTGCTTCAATACCTTCAATAAATCCAACAAATTTGTTGATGTGCTTTTGAATATGCTTATAACGACGGGAGAGAGCATCAGGAGTCCTCTCATTATTGGAAGGTTGCATACTTGCATCGAAACAATTTCGTGCCCAAAACCCACTATTAGGTTGAAATCGCCCTTTGGATGGATCTTCGAAAATTATTACCCAACCACGACACAATGTTTCATCTTCTTGCATTGTCCAAGTGACTTGTGGAACTTTTTGTGAAAGAGATTGAGAAGAATTAGTCATATTTTGAGAGAATATGATTTTTTGAAAGGTTTAGTGCACTTAATGCAGGTATGAGATGTATATATTATATAGTTTTGGCTAAAAAATAAACCAGCCGTTTATGACTGTTGGTAAAATTTTATAGTCGTCGCATGTCGTCCAATTAATTATATGGCAAACGATGTCTCATGTCGTCTGTGTGTTTTTAAAATCTGGACGGCATGTTACATGCCGTTTGAGTGTTTTTAAAATTTGGATGATATGTTACATGTCAAACGATTTCTGTCACCCATTGGTGAATTTCAATATGGGAGAATCCCACATTGAAATCCACATGTTGGATCCCACCTTTGAAAATCCACCTTCCTTTGGGACATTATTTTGAGAAGGAAGGTGGATTTATGCACCCCACCTCCCAAAGGCACTTTGCATTGGGAATACTTTTAGAGTCCCACTTTGAGTCAACAAGCCGGATTTATCTTAGTGGCGCATATGTGACGCCTATGTGGATAAATCCACCCAGCATTGGGAATGCTCTTAGCATAAATGGTTGTTGTCTTAACAAAATTATTTTTTAAAGAATGAAAGTTGTATTTTAGAGGATTAAGTTTGAGTTTTAGTGGATAGTTTCAGTAGTTTAGATTGCAAAAACACGGGCATATATACATCATCGTAATCAATTTTTAATCGCAAAACATTGAAATGAGGGGTTTCATAAACTAATGGAGCTTTGGCAATTGGTGGAGGAGTATTTAAAACAACTAACCCATCCTTACTAAAGGTAATGGTCTTCCTCAATTACTTCTTAAAAACCTTATTGTCGAAACCACTAGCGGATCTAGGAATTTCTTCTGGTGGGGTCCCTTATGTTTAACACACATTAAAAAAAAAAAATTACAGTTTCTTTCATTTTCAATTCAATTAAAAATAAAAAAAAAAAATTTGAACGAAAGTACGAGGGTTTATCAAACAAACATTGACGATTCGACGAATGACTGTAATAATTTACGGTTGAAATCGGGAAAATAAATGTAGAGAATTAAAGAAAAAAGAAGTTGAAGACGAGAGAGACAAGTAATTTATGCAACACAAAAAATGCTTGTGTTTGTCACTTATGCATCAACAGGTCATCACATATCGCCACATTAAAATAATTATTTACACACAATTACTTAATTACCCATTAGTAAAATCAAAAAATTTCAATCATTTTAAATATAAATTTTTTATGGTGTTACACCTTTGTGTTACATATTGTGGTGGTTAGATGAGTGTTGAGATATGTAGTAGATAGAAGAATAAAATTTTGACACATGGATAAGTGTCATATGAAATACGGGTAATTTAGATATTTAATATTTTGAATCAATTTGACTAAGAGAAGAATGGTCAATGGTGGGCTGACCGAAATGTGGGATATGTCCAAGAATTCTTTATTTTATTGTCAATTAAATTTTTAAATAACAGATATCTCTAGTTTTCTGCTCAAATGAGGATATGTTCAAAGATCTCTAAACTGTTAATGTGGTGGAAGAAGAAGACAAAGAATTTGTAGAGTTTTGAGTGAATTCACGATTTTAGTAGCGAAAGTTTAAAGTTAGATCGATTTTGGTGATGAATAAAATTTAAATAAAATTATGTTTATTTTTATTTTTGATCGAATTTAGGAAGTTTTTTATATTTCGGGTGGCAAAAGAACAGTGTTCGTTTGTTCACTTTCACAAAAAAAAAAATTACGCTCTACTTTTTCTTCTTGTAGCTCTTATGTTCATTCCTTCTTCTTCTTCTTCTTCTCGTCTCCCCTCTCCCTATGATATCTCTTTCTCTCTCATGCACTTCTCGGTGGCACCTCATCTCTCTAACTCCTTTTCTTCTAAACTTGGTCCTCCACTGTCTCACGGTTCTATATTTTTTAAAAAAATAGTCACTGCGATGAATATCATTTAGTGATGAATAACAAAAAAAAATCGGCTATTGTCAAGTTGTACATTTTCTGTTAAGACTTATTTTCCTTTTAGATTTAATAATATTGTACTTTTTCAGTGTGGGATTTGTGGGGTGTAAATAAAACACTATCATGTATGGGTGCAGTGAACCCTAATGGGATTTGAACGAGTTACATAATTTATAGTTAATTTTATACTTTTGGATTTGTTGAAAATGTTGGTTCAAGATTAAAGAGATTTTGATAATATCTTTGAGGGCAAATAAGTCCAACAAAAAAATGAACCTTAGCGATATACAATATTAGCTTGGCTCCTAAGAGCATCTCCAATGCTAGCCTAAAGTTAAGTTGGCACCTAGACACTTTTTCAGGATTTAAACCAAGGTTTATAGAGGCATCTTCAATGTTGGCCTAAAAAAATACTAACGAAGCGATGTTAATAACTCCGCGCAACGTTGATAACTCCACACGATGTTGATAACTCCGCCTAATTTTGAACCCTAACCACCATCTTCCTCCTCCTGGTTCGTTCACTGCATCTTTCGACCGCCATTCTTCGATTTTGAGTGTTTCACAACTTTGATTTCAGCCCTTTTTTGCCCTAAATTTCGATTCCTTTCTCAAATCTAATGGATTATAACCTCAATTTCGAGCATTTAGATGCTTTAAACTCTCAAGAACAACAGTTTGATGAAGAAAATTTCAATGAACAAGAGAAAATACTTTTAAACACAAATCCACAAGTTGAAAACGACATTCCTCCTTTTGTCCAAAAATATCACCAAGTGGAGATTGAAGATTTTTCACAAGAAGTTGACATTGAAAACTTTAGATTGGTTTCATCGCGAGGATACCAATCATGTTAGCTACTACGTGCACACTACCGGGGTATGTTTTAAAATTTTATTTTAGTTTTGATGTTTTGATAATTTTTTTGGTGTTTAGTTAAATTTGATAATGTTATGAAAAAATAGATTAAATTTGATGATGAATTTTGATTACGTTTTTATGTTTAGAAATTTAGATTAATTTTGATTTGATGTGTTAATTTTGATGTTTAAAAATTTAGATGAATTTTATTGTAATAAACTATAGGTTAAAAATTAATATATATGTAGATTGTATATAAAACAATTAGTTTAGACTATAGATTAAAAATTATGTAAACTATAGGTTGAAAATTAATATATACGTAGATTGTATATAAAACGATTAATTTAGACTATAGGTTTAAAATTAATATATACGTAGTATATAAAACGATTAGTTTAGACTATAGTTTAAAAATTAATATATATGTATATACCTTATAATGTTGTTCACGAGGGATTTGCAGTTCTGACTGAGACTTTTAGCAGACTGGGTGATGGTCATTTTGAGTGTAAGGGAGTGAAGATGAACACTTTGGTAGAAGTGTACATGCACCGAGCTGTTACTCACCGGGCTGCGACGACGATGACTGTCGGTGTGAACTTTGTGTTCCTGGAGCATTGGTTTTATGAGTACATCGGCACGATGACTCCTTTGGTTAGGAACATCACTACTCAGTTTCCACGTCTTCGAGTTTGGGGTTCTAGTGAGCGGTTACAAGGTGGTGAGCAGATTCGACGATCTACTATTATTGCCCGTAACCAGATAGAGCTCCGTAGTTCCTAGTCTATTACTTGGATTGATTCTGCTCAGTTGGTGAGCAACCTAGATGTCCAGCATGCTCTTACAGTTTCACGAGCACGAGTAGTGTTTCGGGGTGTTAGTGGATACGACATACCGTATCTGGGTGATAAGTGTTGGCGGCAGTTGACTGGTCGTATTTCTATTCCATTTGATACCCCTGAGGATATGGCGACCGGGATGGGATACACCAGAATGTTGGTCGACACTGCTTGGGATCAGAGCTTATGGTTGGATCAGGGTTCGTTCTTGCTTTTTACCTCTCAAACTACATATGATTTGTACTAGGCTGCAGTTTCCCATGGGCCTCTTGTTGATGATTTATATCGGTCTGGAACATTGACTTAGTGGGGAAAGGAGGTATCAAGAGGGGTTTGAGGATTCACGGGCCATCTCAGCCGATTGATCACCCACATACATACCATTCACATCCAGCAAGACCTCCTTCTGTAGTTGATCCTTGGATTTTTGCAGTTCATACTAAGCACAGTGATGTTCAGCTCCCGATTCCTTCTACAGAGGATGCTCGTGTTGCTACCTTGGAGCCTATGCTCCATGCTCTACAGCTAGTAAGTTTTATTTATTTATTTAAAAATTCATTATGTACGTTAATGTATTTAGAATTGTATCTCACTAAGTTATGAATTTTGCAGGATGATATGCGCATTCGTTACACTGATTCTATTCGGATGGTTGATGGCTGCGAGATGCTGTGTACGAGTATACCAGAGATGTTGCTGCCCAAAGGATCATTGTTATAACACCCTTCTAGGGATGTACGCTTCTGCACAGGCCCCACTACAGAGGTTTGAGGATGCTGCACCACCACCACCTCAGAGACGTAGACATGATCACGAGGTTGAACCTAGTAGTACCACTGGCGATGACAGTTATGTTAGTGAGAGCTCGGAGGGGGTGGGAGTAGAGGTAGCAGGAGGTCTAGAAGGAGCGGAAGCAGGGGGAGATCATAGATACATTTATGCGTACTGGATTTCGTAAAACTTTTATATATTGACCATTTTATTTTATTTTATTGATCACTTTATTTTATTGATCATTAAATGCAATTTTATTTTATATTAATCATACAATGCAAAATGCAATTTTATTTTATTTTACATCACTTAAATTTTATTAATAAAAAAAAATCTCAAACAAGACACTTGAAATCAAAACAACCGGCAAATTTTGGCCTGAATTAGTGCACCGATGAAGCGAGATTACTAACTTCGCGCGATGTTATCAATTCCGCGCGAAGTTGCAAATTTCGCGCGATGTTGCTAATTTCGCCACATTGTGAAATTTAGACCATAGAGCTAGACTAAATTTAGGTAAAACTTTAGTTCGAATTTAAACTTTTCTAAAATTTAGACTAGCATTGAAGATGATTTTTAGTTGTTTTTGTCTAAACTGAAGAATTTAGGCTAGCATTGGAGATGCTCTAACAAAAAAACATGGTGAATTGGCGATCGACCGACTTTAGGAGGTCCATTATACTTCGGGTGGATCCAAAACTCGTGTCCGTCTGCCCACTTTTTTTTTTTTTCAAATTTTATTGATAAAAATTTGAGGAATTACACAAAAGTAGAGGACAAACACGCTACAAACTGCGCGACAAGTTCTTTCTGAATAGCAAACCCGATCCTCCTAAATACATATTCGTTTGAACCCGCAGTCATCACGTTGCTATCCATTATCTTCTGCACTCTCCTGAGGAGCTGAACTGCTTCTGAGCCTAGCAATCCAAATGTGTCAAATGCAAAGAAGATGAAATTATGTTGGTTAGTCCTACAAATTCCATCATATTTCTCCACTTTTACAGCTACTGCATTGCTACATATTGGCCCCACCTCAAAAATCCCAGCACCCAGCCCGACCATCGGAGATGCTCCTGTAACATCAACAACGTATTTTTTTTTCTTTTCTCTCATCTTCTTCTCTCCCCCAACTCTCTCTCACTCTGCTTCAATCCCTCTTTGTTCTTTCTCCTTCCCCATTGCTTTCTCCCTTACAACCCAAAGTCGGTCCCCACCGTTTCACGGTTCTCTATTTAATATGCAACCAGGTTTTAACTTGCAGAGGCCTGGGAGATCATCATTAGGAGAAGCAGACTCAATGGCATGAAAGCTGACTTCTTCTGCATATATGTATGTGATGTTGTATACTTTATATGGAGATAACGCAACCAGAGAAGATTTGAGGAGAAAGCCCTACCAGCTCAAACAGTCAGAGACAAATGCAGATGAGAACCTATATTCAAAGCAAGATCAAGGAAGTGGATGACACAATTGAGAACATAGTTCTGGTGTATAGATTGGGAATTACAATGTTGTATAAGAAAAAGCAAAAGGTATACTATAAATGGGAGCCACCACCACCAGGTACCTTTAAACTCAATGCAGATGGAGCAGTGAATGAAAAGGGTGCAGGATATGGAGGAATTTTAAAAGATAGATATGGTGCTACTATAGCAGCCTACGCTGGGAACTCTGAAGTTAATGAAGTTATCCAACAAGAGATCAATTGAGTGTTGGAAGGTATGAAAGTGGCAAGGGAGATAGGGATCCAGAAACTTCAAGTGTGCTCAGACAGCTTGTGGACAATCAAGATTTTGAACAAGGAAACTAATGGCCCCTGGTATTGCTTGAGTCTAATTTCTACTATATTTCAGATAGCAAATGAATTCCAGGAGGTTAGTTATGAACATGTCTTTAGAGAGAGTAACCAATGTGCTAACTATCTAGGCTCTCTAGGTTGTACATCTGATGTGCCTAATTTTGTCTTCACCCCTCCGCTGGATGAGTTTTTGTACAAGCATGTTAGTGATGATATGTTAGGAGTTTTGTTTGAGAAAATGTAAGTCTCTTTTTTATTGAATACAGGTGGTGGTCTGCCTAACCCTAGCTTACTTGGCAAAAAAAAACTTGCAGAGGCCCATGGGCTTTTAATATTATGTCATTTAAGGTGGACCAAAACCCATAGATAGAAAACATGTCCATGCTCTATTGTTCGAGCTAGATCTAAAACGACATTTCTCTTCTCCGACAAAGAACCAGAACCACCAAGATGAGGATCGGTGGTGGTGTATCACGAAGAAGACGCATTCCTTTAAATTTTCTTCACGGATTTCTTCTAATCTCTACAATTATCTGTGGTTTTGGTCTGTTAATTCTCACTCTCAGATCTATCTCCATCGATCCTAATGCTGGATTCAAATTACCTACCACCACTAATACTACTGATGATAATGATTATGATAGTGTTTCTACTTTTGATTCGAATACAACTGATTTCAAATCGGATTCTTGTGCAACGGTAGAAGAAATGGGAGAAGTGTTTGCACCAAATGAATTTGCTATAAAGGAAAGTTTAAGAGTGAGAAGAATGATTCAACAACATTTCTTATTAAACGGTACTTATAGATTCTACATTTCCAGCTCATTTTTTCCCCCAAGAATTTATTGTTATATTTAGTTATGCCTGATTGTGAATGTGAATGTGTGTTATGATTCTGTCAAATGAGTATAGTTTTTCTGAATGAACTCGAATGTGAATTTAAGTGTAATTTTGATAAACTTGGCGAACTCAAAAGTCTGGCGTCTTGTAGATTGATTTTAACTTAGTCACATTTTAATTGATTTTACATATATATAGTTCCAACTTCCAAATCATATTAATGAATCCTTGATATTTTATACCAGGAAAAATGTAACTAGACGGAAGTACATTGGCTAATTTGAGTTGCAGTCTGTTTCAGTTCTCCATATAGTACTATATGTTTTTATCCCATTTACACCCATTTCTAATTATCTTTTCAATCTTATTAATCCATATATGCATTTCAAGTAAGTTTTATGGCATTCCTGCTGCCTCTCTAGCTTTCATCTTCTTCTCCCTAAATACCCAGGTTATGAAGTTCTCCATTTGATATATCTGTGAAAAGCTGGTGGTAATTTATGTAAATTTTGCAGCCCTGGTTGAATTCTAAGCAAACACATTACTTTCGATATCATAAAGTAGTAACACAAGTAAGCACTGCCCAAATACAACAGTACACACCAAATTTGTTCTAAAAGTGTCCCCGTGTTTGCATATTGTACACCATATAATGCATATCTGATATCATAAGATGATATAAAGATTAGTGTACTTTTGAAAGGCTTGCTTTTATATTCACAAGGATTTAGCTTTTACGCTTTGAAGTTTGAATGACAGTTTTGTTCATGAATCGATCTCCATAAAAACAACTGTTTCCCTGTTTCTAAACAACCCTTGGATTTGTCCATTTAGATTTCCTCCCCATCAGGTCTATCAGATGCTTAAATGCCCCATACACTGATTACATTATGTGATTGTTATGTTACAGAGTTAATTTTTCTTTTCTATACCTCTTCAAAAACAGAGAGTTAGGTTTTTACATGTTTAATTTACATTTCAGGAGCTCCTAGAGTCCGTGATCTTTCTCCAGAGCAGTTTTGCCGACATGGTTTTGTTTTGGGTAAATCAGCAGAAGCAGGTTTTGGCAATGAAATGTACAAAATTTTAAGTGCTGCGGCATTGAGTATTATGTTAAACCGGTCTTTGATCATCGGGCAAACCAGGCATATTGGTTCTTTCTCAAGCCTTACTATCTTTTATTTGTGAAATGGTTTTTTTTTCATCGCTAATTGATTCTTTTGAATACGTAGTATTGCAAAATCTGTGTGGCATATAGATACCCTGTATGTTACAATTTTTATTTCATGTATCTCATGCCTTAAGAAATGTCTAGTCACACTTCTAAACCCAAGGCTGCAATTAGAAAAGAGCTTTAGAGTTTACTCATCACTTCCTAGTCTGTTTACATCACAGACTCATGTAACATATGAAGATTCCTTAACATGTTGCATTCTCTTTCGTTTCCCCTGTTTGGTAAAGCTAAAGAAGCTGTATGCATTTTAGAGAACTTGTTGTCCTCATCCAGATATTTGTCCATTATAGGGTTAGCTTGTCAAAGAAGAGCCTGATCTAAACACTTCACCACCATCTCCATCACCAACTTATTCTCTGCAAAAACCAGGCATAAATCTCCTTCACATTTCGTTATAGCTTCATTGGAAGCCCCACAATCCTTTTAATTTTACTGTCGGTAAATAATTATTTATACCAAAATCAAATTATTATGTGATACTCCCTCCGTCTCAAATTATAAGTACCTTTTGGAATATTCTACTTATTAACGGAACATCATTTATGTTTGTCTACTAACTTTACTTTCCAATTTACCCCTATTTAATACCAATTACAATGCCTAATCATTTTCATTAGAATAATTACTCTACTTCAAAAGCAAGGGTAGTATAGGCAAAAGAACATTCAAATATAAAAAGGAACATATATTTTGGGACAACCAAAAAAGGAATAAGGTACTTATAATTTGGGATGGAGGGAGTAATATATAACGATTTTCACATTATTGAATGTTGAGTACTTAACACACATGAAAAACAAGTACTTGGTACTTATTAAACATGTTATTCAAGAATTTGGATGCTTCAAAGTTATGTTGTTGTGTTTTTAGGTTGAAATACTTGTAGAACAAATATATGTATTTTTATACAATTATCTTCCATGAAATCCTGTTTTGTTCTTCGTGCTAAATATTGCTTTTTATTTGCTTCTTCTCAGAGGGAAATATCCTTTTGGGGAATATATTTCATACACCAATCTTTCATTTACTTTGAAAGAAGTCAAGCATCTTTGGAGACAGAATGATTGCATGGGTAAGTATGGGAGGCCTTTGATTATGAGAACTGATGATTTTGAGAAGCCTGGAGAGTCAAATGTCCTTTGCAGCAATTGGAGAAAATGGAATCAGCCTGTAATATGGTAAAGTTAAAATTCTTTGATAAAGTAGTAGTTATCCTTTAAATGATAGCATCATACACTAATTAGATTTCTTATGGCAGGTTTCAAGGTACAACAGATGCGGTGGGTATTCAGCTTTTCTTGAAGAACATACACTCTCAGATGAGAAGTGCAGCTTCTGAACTATTTGGACAGGCAGGCGCTCTTCTTTCCCGGCCAAATGTGTTCGGAGAGCTTATGAGAGTTATTGTTTCTCCTTCGGAAGATGTTGAACAAGCTGTGAACTGGGTTCTTAGTGGTGGTGTTGACCCTGACATTGCATTGCACATGCGCATGCTTACGAATAGGTACAATGAGATTTAGGGTTTTTACTTTCAGTTGTTGTCATTCATTAATCACTGCAGGGCGAGTATGGTGGAGTAGAGATTAGTTTAGAATGATGTGGTGGTTATGTGTATGCAACTGCTTTTCTGCACCTAATATAGTTTAACCTTGTAGCATATATATTGAACTCGTAATATAGGTTTCATGATTCTTGTTTTCAGGTCAGTAAGGGCATTGCAGGCAGCTTTGAGTTGCTTAAAGAAAGCTCTGCTTACTTTTCAGCAACAAGCGGCAAGGCCCAGAGTGGTTTTGGTTTCAGATTCGCCATCCCTCATTAAAGATATTACTCCAAGCGTGCAGGAATTCGCAGAGGTAAATACTTGCTGTACAAGTCGAGTTATTCTTGGTTTTAGTCCATCTTGTTTTATGTTCTTTTCTTGAGATATTTGAGTAAGGTTCTCCATTGTCCATTCTTTCGATTATCCAGGTTATTATATTGAATTTGACCTTGATTGTATGATTCTACTTTGAATCTCTTGTTATCTTTAAGCTTTAGTGGTGTGTCATTAACAGATTAACTTATTCTTGCTTAACCTAATATTGTTGTACTCATGTCTGCTCAGGTTGTTCATTTTGATTACAAATTGTTCAATGGGAACATTTCTAGTCTGACATCAAATAATGCTCATCAGCTGGATTTTAGAGTGAAGGATTGGGGTCCAGCACCAAGATGGGTTGCATTTGTTGACTTCTTTCTAGCATCACGTGTCAAACATGGTGTTGTCTCAGGTGCTCACAGACGTGTAGGAACAACATATGCTCAACTAATTGCAGCATTGGCGGCAGCAAATCAGCTAGGTATGTTGCAACTAAATTTACTTTGGTCAGTCCCATCTACATTTTTTTGATATTCAACTTGTATTCTTCATCTTCTGCAGGTGAGGGTACATCTCCTATGAATTTTACATTCCTGAGCAGCTTCCAAAAGAATCTTTTATCAGATGGCTTGGCAAATCAAGTTGGATGGGGACATGTATGGAATCGATTTGCAGGTCCTTTGAGTTGTCATGGTCAATCCAATCAATGTGCGCATACACCTCTTCTCCCACCAGCCTGGTGGGATGGGGCATGGCAGTCACCCATTTCAAGGGATATCCGTAGGATGGAGGCATTTGGGGTCCAGTTATCAAGTTTAGGAGAAATCAATGAAAGTAGCCTCCGCTCATATTGTGAAAACAGGAAAAGTTCTGTAAGAACAGCTCCAATTGTTCGCCAAACTTTGTGAAAAACAATGTTGACATCGTTTCAACATTTGCACGCGAACATCTTAAGACTCTTCGTATATGGTGCCATGAGATCGATATCACTATGGGACTTTCTTGGCAGCAGGTGCCCATGTGAGCACAACAGTCACACTAGGGGAGAGCACGAGTCAAGGAGTCCAGTGTGCCAGACCATGGACAGTCCTCAGGCTTTCAGCATGTACTCTCAGAACCAGACCTCCAATCTGTGACAATATCTGCGGTCAGAGCAATACAAGCTGGAGTTTCAACAAAATGCTTGAAACCGTGCGACCTTCAATTTATTTTTTCCTGTAATAAGATGGCACAGTTATGAAGCCACCCCTATGAATAATACTTGAATTCCTTGTAACTCAAATCTTATTTTTCAACTGGGATCCATTTAACCTTTTTGCTTATTCTTTATCAAGAACTTTTTCATGTACTATAATATGATGGTGCATTCCCGCAACTGAATTTTTTTTTTTTTTTTTCCTGTATAAGAAAGTGGAAAGGATAAGAAAAGTAGATAGGAGCTGGGTTGATTTTTTTTTTTTTTTGTGTGGATTTCTATGATTCACTGACCACATTACCTACCAGTTGGTCAAATATTCCCACCTTGGTGTGGTGGGACATCATGGACATAATCTCAAATCTCAAGTAGCAGCACCGACATAGGTACAAATGTTCTGTGATCCAGGAATTCTTCCTCAATTTCGTGTATAGTGGTCGCTGACCATTTCTTGTTCATCTAGAGAACTTGGACATAAGAAAATTGTGAATAAGATAGCATCTTGGATGGTCCAGCATAAAAGTCCCCGAATCTGCTAATTTTTTAGGTCAACCAAACCATAATGGGCACTTCAAATGTGTACCTCTCTTCCAACTCTCTCATATAAAATGTACACCAAGGTACACCAATAATAGTGGCTCATACAGTCATACTCTTATTGCCCCACCATTTGTGATTAACGTTCTTCATGGAATGTGACATTGTGAGCATGCATGCAGTATTACATCAAGCGACAAGCATCAGACATTTTCGATTGCTCTGGGTGGTCCTATAATAGCATTGAAGGCAACCTGAACGGCTGAACTGTTGTGATGTCAAAGAGAATTCCAGTTAGAATTGTTGCAGGTGCATATTAGTGGTTGATCTGTTTGTAATGGTAATGTGAAAGTATGAAATTTTTTTGTCAACTTGTCCAACTAAATATTGATTTCGTGAACACAGAATATATACACAAAGCAACACAGTTTAGTCTTTGTGTAACCGTGTTGAAATCATTGTTAGGTGCTTCTTCTTCTTCACAATCCACTAAAACCAACAACCCAAACACATTACACACGCACTCTAGCTTCCATAAATCCATGCCATTCCATACATTCTGGCAATTTGGCCGACAACTTTGACTTCTTGGGGGTGCTTCATTTTCATGGGCCTTTATCTTGGGCTTCATAATCCAGATGGTCCGTCCATGGTGGAAATTTATTTGCATGTGCCATTCTTTTTGGAATGTTGTCGGCGGCACGTTCTGATAATCTTGTGACTTGGCATAACACGTGGCATATTCTCAAACCTGCCACCAACAATTCTTTCTTTCTTTCTTTGATGGTGATTGATGAAATTAAAGAAGCTATATACTCTTTCCATTACATGGTCATCATCCTTGTAATCTTCACCATAATCATCATAGTTAATTAAACTTAAATTCTAATGTGCATATATTTAATTAAGCTTAGACCAGATCAATGTATGTACATATGTTTTGGTCTACTGTAGTTGTCTGATTTTGGGGGAATAAATCCATGGAAATGGTTCTAGGCCCTCATTAAGCACCTATAAAACACAATTGGCCCAACTAAGGCCCGGTTTATAAAATTGGCTCTCATAAGGCCCGGTTTGTAAAATCACACACAAATTAAAATGCATATATAGAACTGTTACAAAATTGTGTATACATACAGTACACAGTTACATTACATACCCTACATCATCTGGTATACACACCCAGGGGCGGAGCCAGGGGGGTGTAAGGGTACGCACGTGCGTACCCTGGAATTTAAAAAATATTTGGTTTTTTTTTTTACAATACGTATCTGGGTGGATTTGGTATTCCTAGCATAAATTTAGTTTCCTCTAAATCTAAAACTTTATTCTAGTTTCCTTTATTATTAAAACTCTTCTACGGGAATTATAGCTAAAAATATAGTAAAATTGTATGTGTGTAATAAGAAAGAAAGAAAATCCCTATCAAACTCCTGGTTGGTCCACACTACTTGTACTTCTTTGCAACTTCAGTTTTTTGTTACCATTTTTCAATATTTTGATTTTCTACTGTTAAGATTACAATTTACAATTTTGAAGTTTGCTTTGTTTAATTAGGGATTTAGGGTTATATTATCCACCAAAGTGGCAAAGTCTTAAGTATTTATGCAAAATTTTTTTTTTTTTCTTATATAGTTAATTTAATGTCTACACTTTTCAACTACATAATTAGATTAAATTTGAATTGAATTTTTTCATAACTTGTTGAGTGACTATTTGATATTTTGATTACATTATTTATGTATAGTGTTTTATTTGAAAATAGTTTGTTTATTTTTAATTTGTGTATATAAATTCATAAATAATTACAAAGAACAATGACCTTGGGTGCGCACTTTATTTTTAATTTGTGTATTTTTTTAAAAAAAATTGGCACTTTATACAATGCAACACTGAGTGCGTACCCTCACTTAGAATCCTGGCTACGCCACTGTACACACCCTACCCTCACTTAGAATCCTGGCTACGCCACTGTACACACCCTACATGGCTACATCAAGTGTCTATCCTGGCCCTATAGTACAAGAAAGAGAACAAAAACATATGTTAATAATTGGTACTTTGAGTTGATTATGACCATTCTCCTATGCTTTCGAATCAATGGCTAAAAGTTTGATATCCCTATCATTCTATTCATCACAAACTTTTTTAATGAAGTATTATGATCTAAGTTCAGTGTCACTATTCACTAGTATGTAATAATGTGTTTAAGTTGATCAGTTGATGACAATGGTGATAGAGTCTTTTTAAAGGGGTTTTGCCAAATGATAATATATAGACAAATCTAGAAAATGACCAATCTTCAAATAAGTCCCACGCATATGGAAGATTTTTGGCACCTTGGCATAAACATATAAATCACAGCCACAAAAAATAACAATCAAATTGAATGATGCTTGGGCTTTTATGTGATTGGTAGTTGTGACTTGTAGCTCTATGCTTCCATACCATGTCAACAAAAACATAAAACTTCTAAAAGGCTAGCTAGCAAATTTACCTTAAATTAGAAAGGGAGTTGTAACTGTAAAGGAGGAAGAGTATTTATATTCTCATACTGGTATTAATGTTAATAGAGACTATATACAGTAGAATCAAATTTGCTTTACTAATCTTGCCAAAAATTGAGCTATTTGCAAGAAAAAAAAAAGTAGAATTAGAACTTTTAGAAGTAGTTAGAAGGATATATTAAGCATGCGCAGTTACTTCATCAAAAAAAGAATGCAGTTAAAAGTTAAGACTAAAATGTGTGCTTAACATAATGTACAAATTCACAATGACAAGTGTGTCGCAGTATAGCTCAGGTGTATACGTATGTTATCGATCGAACATAATGTATCGTATTTTTTGGATTATTAATGCAAAATTTCTAAAAATTATTGAAATGAATAGAGAACACAAGTGGAAACCTGCATGGCCTTCCTTTTTCGACCACCATCATATCCAAAAGTGGTCTTAAAACAGACTCCAATAAATGAGAAATTTGGCATAAGTTATGCAAGTTATTGAAATTTCCTTGATCTGCAGTTCTGCACATACAAATATATAATGCTTGAATCCAATCCTTATTTTCCATAATTCATACAAAGGAATGAATTCATGTACCCTCATATAAGAAAGGTACCAAAAAAATGATATGATTAAATTTATATTCATCTGTATCTATAAATGAATTGGTGATCTACTTTGATCTAAACATGAAATCCTATAAATGATAAAAATCATTAAAAAAGTCCATTATTTGGTAACTTCTTCTCTTCCCATTTGTGTCTTCTTTTCCATGTTAGTATGTTACACATTCCCACCTTATCTTATCTTTTCCTCAGATCTCATATACTACAGTATATTAATTTCTGTATTAGTCAAATATTATTTCATTAAAAGTTTAAAACCCATTGCAGTAAACTTTAATCCAAACATGTATTACACGTGTCAAACACCCATATCCCATTTTAATAAAAAAAAAAAAAAAAATCAATTTTTGATTTTTTTAATTAAAAAATAAGAGAGATTCTTATATAAAGAGCCGGCTCTGTCTTCTTTGTTGCTTAATAGTGTTTTCAAGTCTTAATAACGAATCAAAATCGAAAACAAAGCAAAGTGTTTTTTATTTCTTCTTCTTCTTCTTCTTCTTCTTCTTCTTCTTAATCAGTTTTATTTTCTGCAACTTGGGGTGTTTGATTTGTTCTGTAACTCTATCTGTAACTCATTCTCTTGGTTTTTTCTTCTTATTTGTCTTTAAGTGGATCTGATAAGTGTAAACAAACCCAGAAAACTTGGGTTGTTCTTTAATGGGTTTTTATTAAAAAAAAAAAAAAAAAAAAACCAGTTGAAGAACATGAAAGATTGAATTTTAAGTGATTTGGGATCTTTGGGGAGGTTTTAAAAGTTTTGGATTGATTAGAGAAATGGGTTGTTTTCCATGTTTTGATTCAAATTCAAGAGAAGAAGAAGAATTGAATCCTGTTAAAGTTAGAGATGATAGAAAAGAACCTCCACCAATTTTGAATACAAATATTTCTAGATTGTCTTCAGGTATGTTTGATCTGAGTTTTCAATTATTTTTGTATTTTTAAGCTTTGGGTATCTTTTTAATTTAGTGAAATTTGATTGATTGAATCATTTTTTATTAGAAGATTTGTTTTCATTTTGATTAGAATTCAGTTTCAACTTATTGGTTAGTCTCATCAAGCTTGTTGCTTTAATCGTTTGATGTGATTTGAACTGGTCTGTTAGTTTCTAGTTGATAGGTACTTGACCCAAAAGTAAATAAATTACTGTGAGAATTATGTAGAATTCCATGAATTAGTTATGCCAGTGATATATTGCATCTGTAACATGATATTCATTTGTTATGTGAATTTGTTTTTTTTTTTTTTTTTTTAATCTTATTGTGGATTCGATTTTATATCTTCTTTTGTTGATCTACATGACGAAATTCAAGATCTTTTGTTTCGGTATAGAATCAATAGATTCAATTGTTTACCATCTTGCTTTGTGGATTTGGTGCAATATTATTTAGTTCTATGTTACTTATAGATCTGGTATCTTGCTTGTTCATTGGAGTTTGCAGGAGCCGACCGTTTGAAAACAAGAAGCGCTTTAGGGGGGTCGAAAAGGGAATCCCCGACTGCAAAAGATGGACCTGGTTCTATTGCTGCTCAGACATTTACCTTTAGAGAACTTGCAGCAGCAACCAAGAACTTCAGACCAGAGTGCCTACTAGGGGAAGGTGGATTTGGTCGTGTTTATAAAGGCCGCCTAGAGAGCATGGGTCAGGTAAATTTTTTATAGTTTATGACAATCAATCTCTGATGTTTTTTTTTCCCCAGTAAAAAACAAGCAATGATAGCATTCTTTTAAAAACGTTTCCTTAGTTCTTGCATCCATTTCTGACATATTTTTATATTTCCTTATACTTGATCATTGGGGAGTTTACTCTGGGTTTGACGTATAACTGCTCATTCTCCGCAGGCTGTGGCTGTTAAACAATTGGATAGAGATGGGCTTCAAGGAAACCGAGAATTTCTGGTGGAAGTCCTTATGCTTAGTCTACTACATCACCCTAACCTTGTAAATCTGATTGGTTATTGTGCTGATGGTGACCAGCGTCTCCTTGTCTATGAATTCATGCCCCTGGGTTCGTTGGAAGACCATCTGCATGGTAAGATTGAAATGCTTCCATACTTGTGTGCTATCTTCAACTATAATTGGAAGTTCCTTGATTTGGGTGTCACTCATTTCCTTGGAGATAGAAAATAGTAAACAAATGCATTGAAAATAGTCTACAAAATGTGCGTCTAGAGTATTGTTTTTGAAAATACTTTGGCTAGGTTTGGTAATGATGTTTTTGAAACTTCTTTGGTTATGTTTGATAATGATTTGCCAGTGGTAAATAGGCTATTTGCCGCGTTTTGGGCATTTAATAACCATTTTGGCAATTTTGGCAAAAGGATTTGCCTAAAAATTGATCACATGACCCTTTTTTGGCCAATTTGCCTCAATTTCCATTGTAAAATTTTGCCCACCTCCAACCTTGGTTTTTGCCAACCTATTTGCCACAGTTTATTTGCTATAGTATAAAAGAGTCGAATAAAACACACAACACTATCACGCTTCTAAAAATTTGGCTATGTAATTCCCTAATTCATAAATAAAAAATTTCTTGTGTCCAAAAAACAGGCTTCTAATAATGTTAAAAGTTAGATTCATTAGCACTAAAAATGGAACAACATTTTAGTGTCTTATGACCGAAGTACGAAATATATTGTTTGAGGCTTTGCTGGTTACTTATGTATATCACTCAGATTCCTGGCCATACGCTTCTTTCTGTAGTGTTAGTTTTTTCTTTCATTATGATCATATGATTTATCAACTTTGAGAGTCATATTCTTACCATCTGAAAACTGTAGAAAGCGCCTACATCATAATCTTAGACTGAACGTTTAATAATTTCTGATGATGATATGATTCGATTTATAACCATAATGAAGGTATAGTTTCACTAATAAACTATTATTAACTGATGATATGTTTACTTCAAACATCGCATAAATTGTTATGGTTAGGAGGAACAGTACTACACTAGCCTTTTTACTAGTGGCTACATTCTTAATGAAAAGAGCTGACTATTTAAAGAGCTACACATATTGATCAGCTTCACACATATGCACATGTATACAATGTTCCCTAACACAATTAAGTCAGAAACCGTGAGATATACTTGTTGCCAGATGATGAATACTTTTCCAGAGAAAAAAGAAAGAAACTTGCTCAATTCCAACTCAGTAATACGAAAGATACTTAGGGAAGTTCAATTTCGCGACACTAAAAGTAGTTCAGATAAATAATCCATCATTTGAAAATCTGATAGCTTGAAATATTTGTATTTTTTTTTGAGTGGCAAAAAAATAGATTTTATTTATGACAATGTGATTGATGGAATCGCACTAAGCCCCCAAAATGATGGTTACAACAGTTATACTCTATCACAAATCTTATCCCCCACAATAACAAATAAGATCATCCAGAATGATTCCCCTTAGTGCCGGAGTGCAAAAGGTCCAATATTTGTATTAAAATTTAAAATGTATATTCAACATTAAAGACGGAATTAATTATTTCCAATATTGTAATAATAAGTTGTTATCTTTAGGAGGGTTTAGTACTACACATAGCGTTGCTTTTTGCACCAGTGGCTGCATTCTTATTGAGAAAGAGCTAAGTATCTAATTGGACAGGACTCAGGAGGCTATGTCGTGAGCTTCCGAACTCCTTTTCTTTTTCAGATGTTTAATATTTCTTAATCAAGTGTCAACTTATTCTTATTCTACAGCTTTTAAAATGGTCATCTTAATAAGGATGCTTCTTTTCTTGATCTTTGTGCTTGCACATCATCTCTCTGGATTTCTCAAGTTACTGTTTGATTTTTTGTTTTGTGGATATAGCCCAAGTAGCTATATGGAATTATTTTAAGATATAAAATAGGGGAACGTGAAGCCTTTTTGCTTTAGTTATCATCTGTGAATGGTCTCCAAGTTATACCGACACTTCCTCAATAGTAATATTCTTCAGATTACCCAGTTGTTCCACAAAGTGGGTAGAAGTAATAGAATGACTAAAATATGTTGTTACTTAATGATTATAACACTGCTACATCTGCAGCATTTTAAATTGCACAATAGTCTCTGCTTCTAATCATGACTGTTCAACTTCCAGTTTGATTTTAGTTATGGTTGTGGTGTAAGTAACCCTCTATGAGGTGTGTGGGCTGCGGGTTGTCTGGGCCGAGAGTTGAGTTAATTTAGGCTGGTCTGAAGACCTTACATGTTACACACTTTGGCCAATTGTTCTAAAACATTTTGCCCCTGAGATGTCTCTTATATCACGTGCATCGTATTTACCCCAATGTTGTCAACTCGTAAATCGTAATTGATAAAGTTTGAATCGAATCGTAAATCTTATAGGGTTATTAATAAATAATATTAATGCTAGAAAAATAAAAAATAATCTACCATCCATAACTTGACAAAAGAAAAAGCAAGTATCTAATAAAGTATAAGTTAAAGCTATATTCCTCCCTCTCTCAAAAACAGTGTTGTTAAATCGTCCGGTTCAAATCGGTGAGCCGTACGATTTGACTCAAATCGTACCTAACTCGATCTGACTCGGTGAGTTGAATCACATATAGACTGAATCGATCGAGTCAAAACTCGAATGGAAGGAATCATCGACTTGATTTGAATCGTTAGATTCAAAAAGTAGAACATAGAATAGAAACTCTCGATGAGTTTGGTTTTTTTAAAGATCTGACGGCTATGTGAGTCAAAAGGGTTTGTTTTTCCTATAAGTAGAAGGGGAAGAAAATAGAGATTCCTATACACATTTCTGCCCCTGTTCCTACTTCGTCTTCTTCAAGCTTTTTTACAAGAAGTTTGATTCTTCAACATCTACTAACTTGATATTTTGTTCCAAGTATGTTAAAAAGTTTTTTATTTATTACTTTTCTACTGTTCTACACAAATTTGTTTCATTCTCTAACAACCCACTTGTCTACTTTTGAGTTTTTTATTGTTTCTTTTGAAAACAAAGAAACAATGCTGCCACGTTATATCACATTGCTGATATGTTTTTTTTTATGGTTCTACACATTTGCAATGCTGCCACGTTATATCAGAATTCCTTTTTTGCTTTTTTCACCATCCTTTGCATAAGATTATAATATTAATAATGTGAGAAAGTTTGTAATTAAACCCAATTTTTTTTTTTTAAAAAAAAAAAATGAAAAGAATGTAAATATAGTAAAATTGAAGAGAAGAATTCTTTTTTATGAAGTCAGAACTCAGAAGAAGGGCACTAGTAGATAAGAAGATAGAGTAAAATATTAAAATAAAAGAGTTGAAAGAAGATCCAAAGAAAGAAAGTCAAAGAAAGTGGTTGTCTTTGTTTTCAAAAGAAACAATAAAAAACTCAAGTAGACAAGAGGGGTGTTTGGAGAATGAAACAAAATTGTGTAGAACAGTAGAAAAGTAATAAAAAAAACTTTTTAACATACTTGGAACAAAAAACCAATTTGGTAGATGTTGAAATCAAACTTCTTGTAAAAAAACTTGAAGAAGAAGCAGTAGCTTGAAGAAGACGAAGTAGGAACAGGGGCATAGACGTGTATAGAAATCCCTATTTTCTTTCTCTTCTTCTTATAGGAAATACAAACCCTTTTAACTTCCATAGCCGTTAGATCTTTAACAAATAATCAAACTCATAGAGAGTTTCTATTCTATGTTCTACTTTTTGAATCTAACGATTCAAATCAAGTCGACGATTCTTCGATCCGAGTTTTGACTTGGTCAATTCAGTCTATATGTGATTCAACTCACCGAGTTAGGTATGATTTGAGTCAAATCGTACGATTCACCCATTTAAACCGGACGATTTATCAACACTGATTTACACTAGCCTCTCTTACAACATAGTCATGAGTACTATTATAAGTAGGACTGAACCAATAGTTTCCTAGAGATATCATGTAGTCTTTAGTTCAACTTGGTCATTAGCAAGTGTTTTGTGACATCAGATTGGTTGAACAAAGTAGTTCTAGATCAATATAAACTTCAAAAATACATGAATATCTTCAATGATTGAGAATATCTTACTCTCACTATATTCTTCCATACTGTGCCCCAGTCTACCTGTTTTATCAAAATGACATATGCAGTGAGGCTCATAATCAGGTTCAATGTTTTATTTCGTTCAGTAGGTAAGCAGTCCGAGTGTTTGACTTCTTGGTTCAAATTATTTTTGAAGCTTCTGCCTTATTTCTGTGGACCACATTAGAAAGATATTGAACGACGGTTTTTAAGAACGACCAACCAAGTTCTCCTTTGCCCTGGCAGCCCTTATGAATGGAAGATCTTTCTTTAGTATGGTATAACTTCTATTATGAAGATTCAAAATTAACTTATATCTAATTGTTTTATAAAATTTCTAAGAAACATAACTATATCGGGTACTTAATTATTTTCGTTTTTGTTTTATCACTATTTCATACAAAATAAGAGAATGTGAGTTGAAATGGAAGAGAGAAATGATCTACAATAATCAATTAGGTTCTCAAGTTGATCTTTGTTGTTTTGGAGATTGGCTTTGTTGTTTGTAAAGCTTTATGACAAGGGCGTTTCCACCTTCTAAGTACATCGATTATTGCTGTGGGATATTGTACAAGTTATTTTCCTTTGGTTTGATGATTAGTGAGTTATTTGTAGTATCAATGAAAAATTGAATATACAAATATGTAACCGCAGATATTGTACAATTTTCATATACTCAGATCCAAAAATTTTAATAATCACTTCACAAATAATAGCTAATATTTCTTTCTGTAGATCTACCACCTGATAAAGAACCACTAGACTGGAATACAAGGATGAAGATAGCAGCTGGCGCAGCTAAAGGATTGGAATATCTGCATGATAAGGCCAATCCTCCAGTTATCTACAGGGACTTCAAGTCATCCAACATACTCTTGGGTGATGGGTTCCATCCAAAGCTATCTGATTTCGGGCTTGCAAAGCTTGGTCCAACCGGTGATAAGTCTCATGTCTCTACGAGGGTGATGGGAACTTATGGTTATTGTGCCCCTGAGTATGCCATGACTGGACAGTTGACAGTAAAATCTGATGTCTATAGTTTTGGAGTAGTCTTTTTGGAGTTGATTACTGGACGTAAGGCCATCGACAGCACACAGCCTCATGGGGAGCAAAACCTTGTTGTTTGGGTAATCCTTCGCCATCCTTTCAATTTCCACTAATTGTACTTGTCTCTTCTCCTTCTTGTCAGAATGTTGTAGGTTTTTTAGTGTCAAATATTGTGGCCATAACTACAGGTTTTAAAGCATGCTGATATGAATTGGCACTAGATTCCACCATCTAACAGCACCAATTTAGCATATAACCATCACCCAATGTGTCCCGTTCATGGCTTTTTCTATTTTGGAAGTTGTTACAAATCAGTGGTCATGAGTGATTAGAACTTTCAACTTTCACTATGGAGTTTAGGACTCTGGATTTTCAAATTGTACTCTCTGAATTCCCAGCCAACACACCCCTCAAACAGAAAGGGAGGAAATGCTCTGTTCTGATGTTTACAGTAGATTAAATGGGATGAACATTTGTAATCGTTTTTGTTACAATAATGCTAGGCTCAACCCATGCACCTCATTCCTGGGGACCTAGTCTGGCCATCTGCACCTCTCCCCTAGTTTCTCTTTGGCTCGCCCTGTGTACCTCGCGCCTAGAATTCCCTAAGCGCACCCCAGAGCCCTTGACTTTTAGACGCATTGCATGAATGTGAGATCAGACAAGAAATTATTTCCTGGGAGTTTGGAATTTTTCAGTTGGTGGTCTTCACAGCTTACTCATGTGATTCTTGTGGGTGTAATTTGTTTGGCTGACCACACTGGTATCTAACACACTTTTTATTTTGTAAATTTTGTGTTCTTAACTGCATGAGGTGCTGCATTCTCTTGGACTTTTGTGTTCACACATCTCTATGGTGTCTGCCGTGAAGTGCACTATGGAAAATTGTGTCGATATATTTAATTGGCTCGACTGTCAATGGCTTTAGCAATATATATGACCAGCTTCATTAACTACCAGGTCTCACTCAAATTTTATTCTTTGCAGGCACGTCCTATGTTCAATGACCGCCGGAAATTTCCCAAATTGGCAGATCCACGGCTTCAAGGACGGTATCCAATGCGTGGGCTGTATCAGGCCCTTGCTGTGGCCTCCATGTGCATCCAAGAACAATCAGCTACCCGCCCTCTTATTGGAGATGTGGTGACTGCCCTTTCTTACTTAGCAAATCAGTCATACGACCCAAGTACTGCTCCTGGCTACAGAGGTCTTGGAGACAAGGATGATAGGAGGAGAAGTGGTGGGGTAGATGAGAAAGGCATAAGGATCGTGAAGAATGAGGAAGGGGGAGGATCTGGTCGCAAGTGGGACTTGGAAGGTTCTGAAAAAGATGATTCTCCGAAGGAGACTGCACGGATGCTGAACAGGGCTTTGGACAGAGAGAAAGCTGTTGCGGAGGCCAAAATGTGGGGCGAGAATTGGCGGGCACAGAGACGACAAAGTGCGCAAGGCAGTTTTGATGGTACAAACGGGTAAATACCCACAAGGCATGCTGGATATATGTTCCACCATTGGTCTTACATACTTCCTTATACAGTAAAAGAACTAGTGAGGCATCAATTCTCGGTAGCGAGTGTAGAAGCAAACAACTGTAAGAACCTTTTCTTTCTGCACCAGAAAATTGATCTCATAGTAAGGGAGTAAGTGAAACGTTTTTCTTCTTAACCTTAAATTTTTTATGTGGAAGGTGAAGAAAAACATAGTTGAAATGAGTGTACATGTTTGATTTTGGTTAGTCTAACAGCATGGTTTATACCCCTATTGACTCTCGTCTAGACTCTAAAGTCTGAAGAAATTTTGGAAGTAATGAAATAAAATATTTCTTCTTATATGCTTCCTTGAGTTTAATTTTCACAAATAAAGTATGATCTATTTTGAGCTACCCTGTTAGATAGCCGTTTGCAGGGACATTACAAGGGGGTTGTTTTCATTCATGGAAACTTCTATAGCTATGAAGAGTGTTGTAACTTCTATAGCCATTGGGTCGTAATACTTCCACTCACCTATTTATTTGACGGTGCATCCTTTGAATTCCAAAATTGGAGCAGCAGTCTTATGTGAGATTGATGGAGCAAATGTCTAGTTTTTTCAGTCTTTGAGATTGTGAGTTGCAGTCTTGCAGACACCAAATATTTTCGCAATACCATGCTTGTCTATTGAGGAGTTTCTTGATGTGAGATTGAAGGAGCAAATGTCTACAGATGGCGAGCATTTGCATCTTGGATGAAATATGGCACCCATAAAGAGCTTTGGCTGAGCTGTGGTCACTGGAGTGTTAGTGTATGTGCTTAGAGCCATTAGGGATTGTGAGTTTTGTAAGGGCTGTTGCTGATAATAAACAGTTGATGCCTGAAGCTTGCCTACCTGTGAGTTCAATTGAAATAGTATGGCAGACTCTAGGATGAATCTTAGACGACATTGTATTGATGCCAAGAGTCATACAAAACTGTAAAATACATGCTGCCACTTTTTTTTTATTGACGAAGATACTTGCATTAGCTATGAAAATATGAAGCATGCATATTTACATAACGAGCCTGATTATGGCCTAAATATCAAACAAATGAGAAGAACTTAGAAAACTGGGTGGTTTGAGACACCAAAAACTAGTCCAAGGATCCAGTAACTGTTGCAGCTCCTCTGGGTATGGTAGTATATGTACATGAATTGTCTCCTCCTTGAGCAATGATTGCGCTTGTGAAGTTGCAAATTTCGAAGCGGCGTCGGCGACCATATTTCCTTCTCGATATCTCCACTGAATCTCCATATGCTGAATTTGTTCCATTAATTGAAATATGTCCATTATGACAGGGCGGACACTTGCTGGACTATGCTTTGTCTTCAACAGGCGAGCCACAGTTTTGGAATCTGTTTCAATCAATAACCTTTGAATATTTAATGCCGCTGCCGCTTGGAGTCCAATCTGAAGTGCAACACATTCAGCCATGAAGGCCGAAGCATGTAATATCAGTTGGGATAAAGCCAGGACAAATGCTCCTTGTGCATCTCTGATTATAGCTGCAGCTCCCGCTGCACCTAGTCTACAAATTAACCTAGTACATACTACTCTATGGACTTCTAAGATTTCGGCAAAAGGCCGCTTACAGCTTTTGAGAGAAAGATTTATTCATCTCTCTACTACTCTTCTCTCCTCTGTCATGGTTTACCAAAATTCCTGTCACAGTGAGGGACCTTTCTGTTTCTGAATTTCCTCCTGGATAAACAATTCAAATGAAAACCTATATGCCAGATGGTTGTGAAGATCGATTGCGAGTCTCCTCCACACTCGAAACCGAGTTATAACTTCGCTCATTATAGCAAAAAAGATGCATTTTCATTAGAACAACAATTTAATTAGACTCGGGACTCAACTTAGATTGTTTATGAATTGGTCTAGCACATTGGGTCATAGGGACTGACTGACTGAGTACCACCTATTGAGCTTCAAAGCGCTCTAACCCTCGAGGAATGTAACTTGACGACTGGTTTTTCATTCACAGGTGTCAAAAGTTACTGAGTACCACTCATTGAGCTCCAAAGGTGCTCTAAGCCTCTAACCCTCTGAAGAATGTAACTTCATCACTGGGTGCCAAAAGCTAATTAAGCACGTAGTACTTTCTAGTTCCCACCCCTTTCTTTTCCGTTAGCTTTTGGCACTTGTGAATAAAAAGCCAGCGATGTAGAAGAAAAAGCCTCTTATCCTGGCATCTCATCTGTTCCTATCTTATCAGCTAGTGTTCTTCGCGTTTGATCTTCTGTTGTCACTTGTCATATATATTGTGAATTTGTCATTCACTGTGTCAAAGAAAACTACTAGTCACAGATTTCTGACATAAAAAAATAAATTGTGAAAATGAATAATTTCACAATCGACACGCGTCAAGCTAGCAGACATCCATATGCCAATTTTACACTGGAGTTGGTTTCTGCATTGTTCTTTCTCAAGAGATCTATGGTGCAGATTAGTGAAGGATGCTATGAGATTGAAGAATTTCTGGACAATGTGCACATTGCAGTTGTTTGGGCTATAGGGAAGATGAGAAACGACCGAACGAATGCAGATTCAGAGATAAAAAACCTGACAGTGACAAGTGTGTCATGGCAGTCAAAGGTGCTACATTTGGAGCTGGCTTGGAGGAAACGAAAAGAACAGTGATCATCAATCACTTTCAACTTTCAGCAACTGGTTTGCGACTGGATTCACTTGCTTACACCATGAATATCCAACTATCCAAGCAACCAGCCCTAAGTTCTTTTCCTCATTCACTGTTTTTGGTTCTTCAGTTTTATCAGAAAAAAAAAAAAACTGGAGTTGGTTTCAATGGGAAATACTTGTTCATGAAAAAGGTGTGTAGTGTACACATACAGATTCAACAATTACGTGGCAAGTCAATAAACTCGGTGGTCAATTAACTTTGCCACATCTGAAGTGGTGGATCGACAAAAATAATTAAATACAGCATAAAAACAAAGTTGAGCTCAGATAAAGAAATCCAAAAAGCCCATTGTGATGACAAAATCTCTTGATTGCTTGCAAAATACACTTCACACATCATTCATTTTGGACTTCATTTGGGCTTCTCATGCTTATCTCATTTTGGTCTGTTTTTTCATCATCTTTACACATGATGATACTTTCATTCATCTCCTTCACCTGAATCCCACTCTCAATTGGATGTCTTTCGCTACCTGCAATCTTAGTAATCTTGACAACATCGATGATTATATGTTCGGACGGTTGCTTGTCTTCTTCCTCTACAATTACTACGTCGGTCTTGGCATTTCTGTATGCTACATAGAGAGCCATTTGAAGTATTCCAAAGATGAACCCTAGTATGTTAGGAAGCTGATAATATGGAAAGAAAGAAAAAAATATCATATTAGTTAGATGACATAACAGATAAAAAAAAGAGTTTCATGAATGATTGCAAGTTGATATTTACCATGATGTATAAGTCCTTCAAAAATAATCCATATGAAAACCAAACAATTGCACTCAAAGTGAGGAAGAATGATAAGTAAAATGGCATGAATTCCACACTCCTAGTACGTATGACTTTCCTCTACAGAAAATTCAAACAAATCATCAGATTATATTCTACTATGGAGAAAAATGAAAAAGGATCGAGAGCATACAAAGGATGAGCGTTAATCACAATTCTTACCATAATGCTTAATGGAGCTATGTAGACGCAAGTAGCAAAGGCAACACAAACCCATCCAAGAATTCGGATGCGGTTTGGACCTTTTGCTAGCAAAAATGTTAGTAGAAAAATCAAACAGAACAGCCCAATGTTCACCAGTAGTAGAAGCTTTGCTGTCAGGAGCTGCAATTTCAAATCTATATTCATTATTACTAAGATATATATATATATGAATATGATTTCAGAAGAATAATTACAAACAATCTAAGAATCAAGCTGGAAATTTATTCAAGTACCCTAGCTTTCCTTGGAGCATAAGCCATGTACATGGCAAGGTAGATGGTTTCAATGAAACATCCAAATGAGTTGATAGTTATTAATAGGTATGCTTCAGAATGAGACTTGAGAGATGCATAGTATATCCATAACATGGCACTGAATAATGCTACCACATATGGTACTGATTGAAATCCTTCTGTTGATTTTTTCTTGTACACACGATAAAATGTTGATCTGCAAGTAATTAAGGATATTTTAGTTCAATTCCTTTAAGTTTTGGAACTTGGATGACAGTGAAGTTCATCAAGAATTTAGCTGATTAATCAAGTATACAGATAGACTCACAGTGGAGCAAGGTACACCATGAGTGAGATAAGATTACCTGGATGATCAATTACAACAAATTAAAATGAACATTAGTAACTAGTAGATGACTAGCTGTATAAAAAAACTAGTAGATTTTAACAACTTAACTATGCAGTTTTTTGTTGAACTAATCAAATTCATGTATAACACCATAGGTTTTTCCACACGGAAAATGACCTGTAACATTGAATTCATGTTTCTTAGATTTACATGCTGAAGGGATAGAAAGGAGTAGTTACAACACAGGTGAGGTACATGACAAGGAGGTTAAGACATTAATTGTTTATTACTAAAGAGTATTATATTGCTTGAATGAGCAGAATCAATTCAAGTAGAGGTTTAGCTAATTAGTACCAACATAATTAATAGTCAAGAAGATGAAGAACTAGATGTTCATATAGCGCACTGAAACCAAGCCTTATAAAGTAATTTGATAAACAATATATACAGATACCGATCTAGCTAGACTTAAAAATTTTATATGAAACAAACTTTGAAGATCAAATACAACACATCATATGAATTACTACTACTTAAGCAGTTAAGCAACCCCCAAGGAGGAAACTGCTTAAAGATCTAGTTGATGAGGAAAAAACTGGCTGGATTAATAGAAAAAGGGAAGAAAAAGCACAACACAAATAAATTAAACTGCAAGAAGATCGAAGAACAAGAATAAGAAGAGCAAAATCAAAGCTGAACAAGGAAAAAAGTCTTAATTAACAGACTCAAAGAGGAAGATGTTTAAATGAAGAAAAAAAAATCTTGAAGGTATGTATTAGCTAATAATAAGCTTAATGTCCTGTACCTATAACTCCAAAAGTAAATGTCAATGGATGTTGAATGGAGAAGATAGCCATTTTTCTTCTTCAAGTTCTACTTAACTAATAAAAAAGAAAACAAAAATCTACACACTACTCTCTAGATGATATCTAGCTATATATACCTACAAGGAAAATACATAGAAACAAAGTTTATTTTTCTCTATCTCCTAGCAACTTCAATCTCTCCTCTTCCCCTCTTCCCTCTTATATATAGAGAAGAATGGTGAGGAGATAATAATAAGATGTGACACAATAAATAGGTGGAAGAAGTTAAAGAGTTAGGATATATGATGATGATGATTGATTATTATATTGAAGTAGCTAGCAGGTGCATGTTGTAGAGGATAAAATCATTCTACAAATTAAAACAAAATGGACTAGCTAGTTTACGTTACTGACATTCCGGAAAGTTTTTTTAGTTGTAGTATATGCAACTTCACGTGACCCTTCTCAACAAAGCTCTTTTTAGCCGTTTCAATTCATCTACTGATAAAATCAAAACTCCTAACCTTTTCTTTTTCTAGCTTCTCATCTACACGTCCACTCTTTTCTTTTCTTTTTTGTCATTTCTCACTGTCTTAGTAACCAAATTTGGATTTAGTTCGATGTGCCATTTCATCAAATTTGAATGATAGATCATACATGCATATCGATCGATCAATCTAGACCAATTGCGCATATTTTATTGGATTGATGAGTTGTCTTGAGTCATCTAGATGATATATATCTATCTGTTTTTTTTTTCTTACACTTTATTAGTTGAACTAGAGTCATAATCACCACTTAAATGATGAGTTTACTTACTAGGTATGAAATATATACTTTGCCAGTTTGCCTGCAAGGCTGCAATTTTACTATAGTTAGTAGTGAAAGTGAAAGATATGATAAATGCTCTCCAGATCGTCGAAGAGGTTGGTTATATGAAAGATATCAAGCTATAGCATTTAGGGATGTAGTGATGTACTGTCTTGGTTGACATGGGAGATGGAGGTTCAGCTGTTTTTCAAAGGGTACGTATAGGGATGAATGGATGATATTGAATGTTCGCTAATCATATACATTCCAACTTCATTTCTGCATGAAATTTAACTTAGACACTCGCAAGTACCTACTATTATGTTCAGGTTTTGTGTCCCCCCCCCCCCCCCCCCCCCCCAGCAAGTCCATTAACCATACGTATAATTACATATATACAAGTCTCAGCTGAGTGTGATATCGATTTTAATCATTTTTTGAATATTAGCCCAATTGATGATCCACGCGCGTACATCAAATATCCATTACAATGGGTCGATATGATGATCAAATTCTTCTCCATATCTTGAATCTACAAGTCATACATATATTCTGTTGTACCTACAAAGCATGCATGCCGTTTATGTGCAAACAGATAATTGAAACCAGTGACCAGCTGCTCCCATATTTCGGCAAAAGAAGATAGTACGCCGTCTTCTCTATTAGCGATGGCTAGCCATCCACAATGAATTCTTATAGCAAATTAACCTTATCTAGCTATATATACGTTCTCCATAATATGTTGTACTTATGTACTACTTGCAATTTCACTTAACATTTTACTTAATAATTAAAATGCTATTATTGTCTAATGTACTTCTAAACATCAATTATTAAGAAAGGGAAATTAAAAAAAAAAAAAAAAAACGGAAAGCACATTAAAGCAAGCTAGTCAGGTTAAATTTTTTTTGTTTGAATCTTCAATTATATTGTTTGTTAGTATGTTTATTGAATAACTTGACAAATGAGGAAAACAAGTTAAACATTCAACAAGATTTGAGGCTTAAGTCTAAACTTTAATGTGTGTTATGGTGCATGGCTAGTTGGTTGGAGTGAACTATCAATATTTATTCAATAGGCAAGCAAAGCAATGAAAGAGTAGCATTTGGAAGAAGTAGAGTAAATATGGGAGATTTCCTAAATTAATGGAAAGTTTCATGGAAGCCAGTTTCCATTATTTGTCTAGTACTCTAGTGTGTAGTGTGCATGGTACTAATCCAGCTATCACCAACTTTCTAATCTGATTGGGTTATGCCGTTATGGAATTATGGGCTTATAGGCCAAGCTTATTTTGAGAATAATTCTGCTTTAAAATCCCTGTGATGAAGCCCAGTTCTGACTCGAGTGTAGCCAAGAGTGGGAATTGTAAAAACACTTTGCTATGAGAACACCAATATATTCATTCCCATGCATGAATTTTAAATGACTTTCAACTATAAAATTGTTGTTTTGAGTGAGGAAACTCATTGTGTATTTTCTGGGGGTTACGAATTGAGTATGTGAGCACATCTAGTTCAGCGTTCAGCCCTTTCGATCAACATCTGAAAAATGTTAAGACATTGAAGGGAGCCAACTCACCTAGCATTTAATAAAAACATCTAGCTTAGTAAAATGTTTGTCAGTTTAAAGAGAGATACACACAATTGCAGAATCAACCAATGAAAAGAAAGAAGACAAAGTGATGCTAAAAAGTAAAGCAACTATTTTTGATACAAAATTAGAACAACTTCTTTCCTGGAGCATTGGTGCTTGGTTGGTATGAGAGTTTGTAGTTCAAAGGGGAAGAGTATGACATTGAATATTAATCTTTAGACTCCATCTTTCTTGGTACATAATCTCAACTTTAGAGACTGCAAGAACCTATTCTACTTTGTGTTTAAATTTTGCGCTATTCTTAGCAAGTCCAGAAATGATAAACCATACATGTAACAACTCCTAATTGAGTGTAATTTTAATCAATTTTGAATGTTAGCTCAATTAATGATGATCTACACAAAAGTTCAATTAGAAGGGTTGAGATATGATTATTTGGGTTGTATGAAGTGTTCATCAGTTGCATATGCCGGCCATTTTATATTTACACAGAGTCGCAGACAGATGACTGGACGTATGGACCCCGTGAGTGTTGGGTTTTATGTGCAAAATGGCAGCAGGGAAGTATTTTGTTCAGGAACGTACGAACGGCTTTAGGGCGTTCGTACGTCCAATGTGGCAGACAACTTTTTCGGGACAGAACGTACGAACGTGGTTAGGACGTTCGAACGTCCCGTACGCCAGATCGTTGTTACGTGTTGTACACGTACGTACGTGATTTCGACGTACGTACGTCCTTCTCCAGTTTTGTGCATATGGGCCTGTTTTGAGCCCAATTCGTGGCTATTGTAAGGCTATACTATAAAGCCAAATAGAATTTGACAAAACCTTAACTTTTCTGAGAGAGAGATTGTGAGAAGCCATTAGAGAGTTTTGAGAACTTTTGTGAGGAAGAAGACTTCGGTTTCTTCGTGAGGGGTTGTACAATTGTCTTGTGAAGAAAAGCATCATCCTTTCTCCCCGTGGACGTAGGCATATTGCCGAACCACGTATATCTTGTGTCTTGTGTGTGATTGCTTGTTTACTTTTGTCGTTTTCGTTTTACTTTCATATATTAGTTCAATCATCATATTTGTGCATTGGTTTCCGCTGCGCACAACAAGTGGCATCAAAGCTTCGGTTAGAACTTGAGGGTCTAGAAGGTGTTTGTTGAAATTCCGGTGTGAATTTCAGATTCGGTTGGTGATTGTTTAGTACATGAAAGTTGGTGGAAAGATGTCAAAAGAAGGGAGTTCGAAGAGTTTGAAGGGGGAAACCAAATCTGTGGTTTACCATCAAGCAAAAATTGATGTAGAGAAGTTTACTGGCACCAATAACTTTGGTATGTGGAGGTGTGAGGTAATGGATGCTCTATGTCAACAAGACCTAGAAGATGTTCTGGAGGATAAGCCAGAAGATGTGGAAGAGAAGGATTAGAAAAAGATGAACAAACGAGCTTGTGGAATCATAAGATCGTGTTTGGCACAAAACATTAAATATCTTGTGATGAATGATGTGTCTGCAAAGGAGATATGGCGTAAATTGGAGGAGAAGTACATGACAAAGACTATCCACAATAAAATTATCTACTTCGAAAGTTTTATCGAATAGATATGAGAAGAGGTATCTCCATGGCGGAGCATCTTAATGATTTTACCAAGCTACTTGCAGACTTGGCGAATCTAGGAGCAGATGTGAGTGATGAAGGCAAGGCAGTGTGTCTCCTCAATTCGTTACCGGACGAATATGAACACTTGGCTATCACACTTACATATGGAAAGGACAAGCTGGTGTATAGTGAGATTTCTGCAGCATTGTTAAATCATGCGTGTATGAAGAAGGACAAAGAAGAGTCCAAAAGCTCAACACCAGAGGTCTTAGTGGCAAGGGGAAGCTACAATGGTGCGGGTGAGTCTCGTTCAAAGCCGAAGAGGGGGTTTCTAGCAAACGATGAATGTTCCTTTTGTCATGAGAAAGGGCATTGGAAGAAAGATTGTCTTCAAGCCAAGGTAAAGGACAAGAAGGATAACTCTGAGGTAAATATTGCACGTAATAATATAGATGAAGATGATGGTTCTGATTACTCTTTATGTGTTTCATCCATCGATTGTTCCACTAAGGCAAATGAGTGGATATTAGATTCGGCTGGTACTTATCATGTGTGTCCCATAAGGGAATGGTTTTCTAGTTTTAAAAGGCTAGATAATGGTGCAGTAGTGATGGGGAATGATCAACCTTGTCATGTATTGGGGATAGGTACTATTCGATTGAAGATGTTTGATGGAAAGATAAGAGAGCTGAGGAATGTAAGATATGTTCCTGATTTGAAAAAGAACCTTATTTCACTTGGTACCTTAGAAGCCAAAGGTTACAAGGTAGTAGCTCAGAATGGTGTTCTGAAGGTTATGGTTGGTGCAATGGTATTACTAAAGGGTACTCGATGAAGTAACTTGTACTTCTTGCAGGGTAGTACAGTTACATGTGATGTGGCCATGTCAGAGGCTACAACGAAGTTTGCTAGAGAGACTACCAAATTGTGGCATATGCGGTTGACGCATAAATGTGAAAAATCTTTCCAGACAATGACGGAGCAAAGGTTTTTTATGGGTGCTATCGCCTGCAAGTTAGAGTTCGGTGAGCATTGTGATCTGGGCAAGCAGACAAGAGCAAAGTTTGGCACAACTATCCATTGTATGAGTGGAGTTCTTGATTATGTTCACATGAATGTCTGGAGACCTACCAAGTACACAGCTTGGGGAGGTAAGTCTTATTTTGTGTCTTTAGTTGATGAGTTTTCTAGGCATGCGTGGATGTACATCATGAAGCATAAGGATGAAGTCCTAGAAATATTGAAGTGGAAGAAGCTAGTTGAGGCCCGAATTGACAGAAAGATCATGGTATTGTGCTTAGATAATAGCATAGAGTACAAAGATGATCCGGTCTTGCAAGTATGTCAGACTGAGGGTATTGAGCGTCACTTCACTGTGAGAAAGACACTGCAACAGAATAGGGTGGCAGAACACATGTTGTCTATGGCTGGATTAGGTAAAGTGTTTCGGGTTGAGACATGTCATCTTATTAACAGGTTGCATTTGATTGTGATAAGTGGTAAAACTCTTATGGAGGTTTCTATGTTGAAGCCTGAGAGTTCTCAACAGGTGGAGAACAAGACCAAAGAGGTTTTGCAGTGGGTGGAGATTTGCATATCTCCATATGTTCCAGTGGTTTCTGTATCTAATGTGGAAACTCTTGTAAGGGTTTTGGGTGTTTCAAATTCTGATGACATGACAGATGATGAGACGATTGGAGATGCAGAAAATGGTGATCCTATTGATGAGGGTCCAATTGCAACTAGATTACCTAAGAAGGAAGAAGAATCTCCAGGTAAAGATGTGCGCTTGAAGGTAAACGTTTGCATCCTTATGGCCTTGGTAGTGCGATCTGATTGTGTATTAGCTCTGTTTGATGTAAAAACGGTTGTTTTACATGGTGAGCTAGATGAGGAGATTTATTTGTCTCAGCCTAGTGGTTTTGGAATTGCAAAGTATGATGAGTTGGTGTGTTTCAAACCATATATTTCACGAGCAGTGGGCATTGTAGGTAAATACATGCATGATCCTGATGTGAGACATTGGGAAGCTGTGAAATGGATGTTCCACTACATTCAAGGTAGTGTGGAGGTTGGTTTGTTATTTCAACATGGAAGGACTTTGAGTCTGCGGTGTGTTGGTTATGTGGATGTTGAGTATGATTGTCACTTAGATAGACGTTGGTCTACTCCTGGATATGTGCTTACATTGGCAGTGAGATCTATCAACAGGTTGTCTACATTACATTCTATGGTTGCTTTGTCTCCGACAGAAGCTTGGAATATTACCGTGACTAAAGTGATGAATGGGACTAAGTTCTATTGGTTAGAATTGGTCCATATCTTTTCTTTGTGTTGATAGTATATCATGGTGTGAACTTCGGTGGCTTGATCCCTTAGAAGGAGGGTACGTAGGCAACCATGAGGTGGTGCAGCCGAGGTGGTCTTTCGAGACATGTGTGGGAGTTTGTGATTTGTGTTTGTCGGCTTAGATTTATTGAATCTTCGCCGAGGTGGAGAATTGTTGGGTTTTATGTGCAAAATGGCAGCAGGGAAGTATTTTGTTCAGGAACGTACGAACGGCTTTAGGGCGTTCGTACGTCCAATGTGGCAGACAACTTTTTCGGGACAGAACGTACGAACGTGGTTAGGACGTTCGAACGTCCCGTACGCCAGATCGTTGTTACGTGTTGTACACGTACGTACGTGATTTCGACGTACGTACGTCCTTCTCCAGTTTTGTGCATATGGGCCTGTTTTGAGCCCAATTCGTGGCTATTGTAAGGCTATACTATAAAGCCAAATAGAATTTGACAAAACCTTAACTTTTCTGAGAGAGAGATTGTGAGAAGCCATTAGAGAGTTTTGAGAACTTTTGTGAGGAAGAAGACTTCGGTTTCTTTGTGAGGGCTTGTACAATTGTCTTGTGAAGAAAAGCATCATCCTTTCTCCCCGTGGACGTAGGCATATTGCCGAACCACGTATATCTTGTGTCTTGTGTGTGATTGCTTGTTTACTTTTGTCGTTTTCGTTTTACTTTCATATATTAGTTCAATCATCATATTTGTGCATTAGTCCGCTGCGCACAACAGTGAGTCCATGCATGATGGACCAACTTCTCCCATGCATATTTCAGCAAAAGAACACAGACATTAGCAATAGCCATCCATGGCAGCAAATAGCCTTATCTAGCTAGCTAGGTTTAATAGCATCTTGCCATATACTCTGTGCGACTGTGCCACACTTAATAATGGCAGTAGTGTGGCAGCACACTAAGCTAGATTTTTCACAAAAATAAGCTTATCTAGTAGTGTGGCAACACACTACTGCCAATGCTTAACAGCAAATTTCATGCATGAGTTTAAATGAATTTTATCACTACAAAAGCACATTCTTTAGAGTTTAGAGTGATGAAACGATTGGGGAATCCATTGTACATGTTCAACATTAGCATTGAAAAAAAAAAAAAGTGATGGTTGTACGTTAAGTCTCAACGAGTTCATCTACTCCAGAGTCACACCTAAACATCATCTGAATATTGTTCAGATATTGAAGTGAACCAACTCACCAAGCAAAATATAATGATGGTTTCCTTTGACAAGAAATCAACACAATTCTTAAGTTGATCCCAATAAAAACGCAATTGATCGGTCAAGCCTGTAATGTAGGCTTTTTTCTACTCTAAATGTTGGTCGTACTTTTTTAGTCACTTTTAATTTAATTTTAATTTGTTTGCGCCTTAGGCCCTGCTTGTTTGGGCTGCAAAAAAGGTAAATCTTTACCCATCTAGAGTTAGAGTGGTCCCTCCCAGATTTATTCTTTGATTTGAATGGACCCCCACCTATTTTAGCTTAAACCTTATTGGTCCCCTACTTAAACCTCTCATAAACATGAGATAATCATAAATGATCCCCTACTAGTTTATTAGAGAAAGGTGTAAAAATTTTGCACTTTTAAAATAGCACCAAACTTTTGCATAAATTTTGTGCATAAAATTAATTATCAAGAGTTTTAAGCATATTAAATTAGGCTAAATTTCTTGCAAATTTTTGCGGGGTAACCAAGCAGGGCCTTAGTTTTAAATTTATGCTCAATAGCCCAAGTAAACTTCCAAAAATTTTGAGTGAAAAGGTGTAGTTTAGTTGTGAGTGCAGAGAAGGAATAAAACAATCAATCTGAGTGTGGGTTTGGTATTATGAATGAACGTTTAATAATAGTTTACCTTCTAACTGTACGTGCTGGTGTAGAAGCTCAAATTCAGACACTATACCGGAAGTAACAAGCTATTATTGTGTTCAAATTGTGCGTTCTTTCTTAGCTACTCCTTAAAAGAGAGGCTTTAACAATAGACTGGCTCAACTTACTGACTTATTTGTCTCAATGGACTGGTCTGCGATGTACTACATTGTAATGACGCGTTTCTTGAATTCATTGGGCATACTTACATGAGTATATCCATCAGCTGTACGTACAAGGCATGAAACTTCACATATCAACTAACAAGATGTGAAATTCATCTTACAATTGAATAATTTGAAAAGAATTAGATACAATTTGTGATTTACATATATCCACTATCTTATTTGTTAACCAAGGCTAGCCATCCACCATGAAACTTACAGTATTTTTTTTTTTTTTAACTAAGTAGGTTAGGAGTTGTATGGTTGTATCTTGCAATTCATTGAACATATAAGAATTTTAATTAGTATAAATTAACAAGTAACTACGGTGAAGGACTTTTTTGTTAATTTATTTTTTTCTGTTAGCAGGCAATTTATGTGAAGGACTTCATGTTCATGATAAGAGACACTTGTGTCATTTTTGCCAAGCTTTAATGGGTAGAAATGCCTTAATCCATTCTCAATCATCAATTTTACATGACTTTCAATAACTGCAAAACTAAAAAATGATGCATTCTTTTGAACGATTAGACATTTGTGAAATCAATACTTGAGTGTGCTTCGGTGCATCCTCAAAATTATTCAAGAAAGGTGATGGTTGAGGTTTGAGCATTGCATATATAAAAAATGTTATGGTAAGATATTGAAAGGAACCGAACAAAATACAAGAGAAGTCTACAATACTGTTAATTCTCCATTCTCCTAAATTGCATTGAGTGTTCAGTTTTCAATGTAGTTTACTCGGTCTATCAAGGTGAAATCATCAAGACGTTCATTAACCAAATGATTTTCATCTAGATAACAATAATAATGGCTTTGGTGAATTGGGTATTTATTGGTGGTTCTCCACAAAACGCACTACATTGCAGCTAGCCTTGTTCATTGTAGGAATTTTAAGAATATGAATTATATTTAATCAATTGACACCTTGGTTCATCCCTTCAAAAGATTGGCTTATTGATAAAATTGATTATACCTCTCACTGTGTGGTGCTTACTTGGCTAATCTGGAAAGATAGATGGAAAATAGTCTTTGGAGAAAGATTCTATTATCCCATTGAAATTGCACGTATGTATCTCATGCAAAACCATAGAACACAAGAAGATCACAAAGCTGAGGAAATCACAAAGAGGGAGCACAAACCTTTATGACATAGAGCCACTCCAAGATATAGTATAGCACCACCAGGATCCGTAACACTGGCTCCTCCCACTGCAATGATTGGTGCCATATTATACATCACAGCACCATGCACATCGTACAGTTCTGCTACATCCAGTTTAGTTAGAATTAAACGGTGCCTAACAAAATTACATCATAGGTACGTCAAGCAATCAGCAGAAAGTACAGACAAACCAAGCCCAAGATGTCAGATATTCAGGGGCAAATTCATGTCAGAAATGTATTTAAACAGAACATCAAGGTTCAATATGGATACCACCACAGGAGCATAACATTAACATATATAACGATCAATCTCGACATCACTTCCAGACTGCTGCACATACTGAACCTTGATGTTGCAAGAACATGTGCAAGGAACACAGCTACTTCAGAGCAGGCACAATGTTATGGTGTTCAGCGTGGTGGAGTCCATTCAGAGGGGAGTGGGGACTCAACAACAAACTGAAGAGAATGGAAATAAAAAAAGATCACAGATCGGTGCTAAAACTCTATTATGGATGTCAAAACAACTTTGGATCATGCTAAAAGTCTATTTGTGTCATTCGATTATATATATTCAATTTATGTTCTTTAACAGGACTGGAAATTTTGTTGCTCACATTACTGCACACAAAGCCAATGTTAGCTGCATATACGGTTCCTTGGTCCTTGAGAAGTGACCTTATGTCATAGCAGCAGTAGCTGCCTGATCAGCGTTCTCCTCCCAGTCCAGTACAAGTCCTTACAAGAAGATAGGTGTTTTTGCGCAGATTCCTCATCCGCGTCTCTCAACAACAAGGGAGATAACATATTGGCATTGGTACTGGTGGTCGTGGTGGACTGGTGGGTAGTCAGAGGAGCAGGAGCCTATTTGCAACTGCTCTGGTGTAGAATCTCAAATTCAGACACTGTCGTCTGTCCATCTGGGAGTATCTAGCTACTACCTATTTGTTTCTTTTTTCAACAGTCCTCCCGTTCATAAAATTTGGGAAAAATGTAGACGGGTCTGGAGGCGGGGACGAGTCCTATTTGTTTCTGTGTTCAAATTTCACCTTTTAATTAGCACGTTTTCATAAACGAGGGCCTATTAAAATAGACTGGCTCAACATAGTAACTTACTAACTAATTAAGTCTCAATGGAATGTGATTTTAATCATTGCGCGCATTTCTTCACTTTACTGGGGTGTGTAAGTATATCCATCAATTGTACCTACAAAGCTTGCCATTTCACAGCTCAACAATTAAAATGACTGAAACCCAGGGCCAGGGTCAGTTGTTCCCATACTCCAGCAAAACAAAATTCATAGACGAAGGGTTATTTGGAAATACATACACATATTTACTCGTTCATAATTAAATACAGTCACTTATGTGAACCATCAACGAGCAGTAAAAACCCTTGCCTTGTTGATGGTTCACTCCAGTTTAACCAAACCAGTCACTGGACTCACTGCTTGTTGATGGTTCACTTAAGCGACTGCATTTGTCTACTGAAAAGCAGTTAAACTGGAAGTAGAGTAAATATTGCAATTTGTCAAAATTAATCGTGAGTCTTATGGAATCTAATTTGCATTCGTCTACTAAGCCTCTCCCAGAGTCCCAGTACCACTTGCTAATACAATTATGGGCAAGATTCTGGTTGCGGTGATAGCCAAACCATAATCCTTTTTTCATTAATAACTATGAATCATGAATGAGAAACGTTTCTCATGCTCTGGTAGCACCTAACAGGCAATTTTTGTGAAGGATCTCATGGTATACGAACGACTGTGCATATACTGTCAAGCCGAAATCTATTCTCATGCATCAATTTTACATGACTTTCTAACTACAAAAGGCAACATTTTCATTAAGTGACGAGAATATTGTGTAAAGTCAAAACTATTCTAAAAATCAAGGGTGGTGATGGTTGAGAATCGAGCATTGCACTCTGTTAAGATATTGAAGGGAACCAAACAAAATATAGTTGAAGGTTACTTAATTCACAACTTTTTTTAGCCTCCTACTTCATCTACAATTACATACAACCAACAGTTACCAAACTGTCACATAAACCAAACAACAAGTAATATTGTAGGCATTATTGTATCCCAATTTCATGTTACACCTATTAGTGCTTATCATTTGGTGACAATGGTGGGTGTTGGGCTATTCTAGGGGGCTTTAGTCTTGGGCTTAAATGATATTTTGTATTGGATCTAATCATGGACCTGGATCCAATCCATTCAAGAGTAAACATACATTTTTATAAAAAACGAACAAAAAATAAAAAAGACAGCTGCTATTTAACACCATATTTTTTTTCTTAATCACCACCAATTTCTAATCCCCACCAATGAAATCTTTAATCACCACCAATACTCACAGGACATTTAGAACATAAAAAACTATAATTCGCACAACATTGTGCGATATTTACTTGAACAATACAAAAACTTGTTGGAAAGAGTAAACTCACAATGTCATGCGAGTTTTTTTAAATTTATTTTATTTGTATGTGCAAATTTTTTTTACAAATACATATAACATTGTGCTTTTTTTAAGGGGGTGTTTGGCTACACGTAAAAAAGTTACTTTTTTGCTGTGAAAAGTAAAAAAATAAAAAAGTTAGTATGGATGCAATTGCTTTTTTACTTTTTCATAACAAAATTTTTGCTGCCAGAAAAAGCTCAGAATTTTAGCTTTTTATTTTTAAAAAGTAAAATTCACAACAATATAAAAAGTGAAATGTATCATTATTTTTTCCCCTAATTTGATCATGTTTGGAACATCTTAGTTGTTGTAAAAATCTACCCATAGGATTGAATTTTGTGATGGATGAAAATCTAATTCAAACATCTTAAATGTTAAAGTTCTATCTTCATTGTTTGTTCTTCTCTTAATTTTATTATCTTTTCTCTTCTATTGATTTCACCATGATAAAAATACCACCACACCAATTATAATCATGTTGTTAATAATGATTGAGTTAATTAGCGATTGCCCCCAGATTTGAAAGCCAAAGTTGCAAATGCCCCCAGATTTTTTTTTTGTTTAGTGATGCCCCATAGATTTGCTTCCATATTCTTTTAACACCAAAACTACCCTTTCATTTTGTTTAGCCTTTACCCCTAACTCCATAAAACCACTTTAACTACCATGTATGAAAGAAATTGGTAGATTTTATTTCGAACAGTAGATCTAGATAAAAACAATCGCACACATCTCGAGGTTTATACTACGATAATAAAACAAAAACAACCAATAACATGATGCCACATGTAAAGTGTTTTACTTTACCAAATTAAACCCACAAATCTCTACTAATTTAACATCTTCTTTACCCCATTCCAGTAGCAAAAAAAATGAGAAGTCTATAAAGTGTTTTACTTTATGTTGTTTGTTGTTAGATTAACCTAGAGATGGATTTTAGATCTATAGTTGAAAATAAAACCATTAATTTCTTGCATACGTGACAGTTAAGATAGTTTTATAGAGTTGGGGGCAAAGGCTAAACAAAATGGAGGGGTAATTTTGGTATTAAAAAAAAGGGAAGCAAATCTCGGGGCATCACTAAACAAAAAAAAATCTGGGGGCATTCGCAACTTTGGCTTTCAAATCTGGGGGCAATCGCTAATTAACTCATAATAATTTTTGATAATTCTGATTGAGATTCAAATCTAAATTTTTTCTTTGTTAAAGTTCGATCTTCGTTGTTTGCCCTTCTCTTAATTTTATTATTTTTTTTGTTTAATTTTGATTTACAATCAAATCTAAATTTTTTATTTTTTATTTTTTATTTTTTATTTTTTATTTTTTATTTTTTATTTTTTATTTTTTATTTTTTATTTTTTTTATTTTTTATTTTTTATTTTTTATTTATGTGTTTTTGTCGTTATCATTTTTTACTTTTGTTAAGATGTGTTGCCAAACTAACTTTTTCAACTATTTAGTCAGTACATTACCAAACTAACTTTTTATTTTTTTTATTTCTACTATAAATAAAAGTAAATTTACTTTTTGTTGCCAAACACCCCCTAACTTGATTAACATAAAATTTATTAAAAAAATACGCTCAAAATGTCATACAAAGTTATTTTAAATTTATAGGAGTTCTCTTACAAAATGCTTATAATATGCTATATATCTTGTCTTCCATATATGGTTGCATAGGAATGAATGTATTTTTTCCAAAGTTCCTTGTTCATATGATAATGTTTTGCATAAAACTAAAAATGCTTGGAGTTTATGGAAACAAGGATATTTGTGTGACGAATGACAAGTTATTATTACTGGAACTAATACAGTTGTGCAGGTTGAACAAATGTGGTTAACACCTCCTCCAGGATACTTTAAAGTTAACTTTGATGCGGGTTTTGACAGGGATACAGATCATGCAGTTGCTGGAGTTATTGTTAGAGATGGATATGGTATTGTGTTGACATGTGCTTATAGAAACTTTAGAGCTACTAATGCTGAAGTTGCTGAAGTTGTAGCTGCTGAATGTGCAGTAATGTTTGCTATAAAACTCAATATTAAAGATGTTCTATTTGAAGGAGATTGCAAAGTTGTAATTGATGTTGTGAATTCCAGAAACAATGATAATATTTGCTGGTCGGGGAAGACAATCTTTGGGTTTTTATTGTGTCTGTTAGATTTTTTTTCATTTTGTTAATTTTATTTGGGGCATAAGGAGCGTCAATATTGATGCCCATAGTATTGCTGGCTGGGCAAAAAATAAAAATAGAAATGTACTTGTACCTATTCCAGCTATTTGTAATTCGTCTGTTGAACATATTTGTATTATTTAATATAAGGTCGGTTTTTATAAAAAAAAAAAAAAAAAATTACTTATAAAATTGTGTGGTTCTTGTGGTGAATAGTTATTAGCTTTGTGTAGTTTTTAGATGTTTTGACGGTGGTCATTGAAAAAGTGTGGTGTTAAATAGCAGTTGTCTTAAAAAAAATAAAAAAAAAGAGATTTTTGGACATACCCCAATTTGAAAGTCTAAATTTGAGATACCCCATTTGAAAAAAAAATTGAGATACCCCAATTCAAGACAGAAGAGCTTTACAGCCGTAGGTGAGTTTTATGATGGATTATGATGGACGGCTAAGATAACACCACATCTTGAATTGGGGGTATCTCAAATTTTTTTCAAATGGGGTATCTCAAATTTCGACTTTCAAATGGGGGGTATGTCCAAAATCTCTAAAAAAAAAAAAACAAATTAACGTTTTATCCATTTTGATTTTCAAAGCTTGTTTTCTTCAAATGGAGAAATACAAAACCCTAGAAATCATTCAAAACTCCCCAAATTCCTCTGTATTTCACTTATACTTAAACAACCCAAATCTTCGAAACGCTTTGTCTCAAGATTTCTTCATTGAATTCCCAAAAGCCCTTTCATCACTTGATCAAAACCCTCATGTAAAAGTCATCATACTCTCTGGTCATGGTGATCATTTCTGTTCTGGAATTGAAATCAAAGCTTTAAATTCCCTAACAAATTCAGAAATTAAAGATCATGGTAGACTTCGAGAACGTATTAGAAGAGATATTAAGGGTTTGCAAGACGCAATCACGGCGATTGAGAAATGTAGAAAACCTGTGATTGCTGCAATTCATGGTGGTTGTATTGGTGGTGGAATTGATATGGTTACTTCTTGTGATATTCGGTATTGTACTGAGGATTCATTTTTTTGTGTTAAGGAAGTTGATTTAGCTATTACTGCTGATCTTGGGACACTTCAGAGGTTACCAAGGATTGTTGGATATGGAAATGCTGCTGAATTGGCTTTAACTGCGAGGAGGTTTTCGGGTTTGGAAGCTAAGAGTATGGGTCTGGTTTCTAAGGTTTTTGGGACCAAGAAGGACATGGAGATGGAAGTGAAAACTATCGCTGAGGGTAAGATTTATCTTTGCCCTGCCATTTATATTACTTGTAACTCTATTGTACATAACTGCTACTCACATACGTAATTTCTTTTTGCATAATTCATAAATTTAAACATAGGTAGTTTTATTAAAGAGACAGAGCACTTGTAGTTGTTATTAAGTGTTAAATGTGTGTAGTTATGTTTTAAGTTCTGATCAACGACTTGCAGACACATTTAGGGAAGCAGGTTGTTCCATTGTTGTGTGTAGAGAGCTGCTGTAGGTTGTAGCACAAGTATGGTAGTATGTTGAATCAACATATATAGATTATGAGCTCATAATTGAGATTAATTTCGACTTTAATATCTTGGTGATGATGTGTGGAGGGTTGGGCCCCAAGGTCTTGAATTAATTCCCATCTTCACCAACGGAGCGGTTTAACTATAGGGCTTAAAATATTAATCAGAAGAAAAAAAATATGCTTTTAGGGATTAACTATCATAGAAATGTCATATAAAGGTTTGCACTTATGGGAAATTAAATAACAACACATGCAGTTGTTATGTATCCTTTACTAGTGGTTTCAAATTTCAATGGAGGTCATTGTCTCTCATGAATGTAACTAATTTCATATTTAAAGTGTCCTTGGATCAGTTCTGAAATTATAGTTAGAATAATTTCACCTGAATTTTAGAAATTTGCACCACTGTAATTTGATGGTTGGGGGGTCTGCTTCATGCACCTGGTGAAGGAGAAGGGTTTCAGGGGTATCTCCTAGTGCTTTTTGTTGTTTTGTGAGGTCCGTCACGGCTAGCTCCCTTATGACCAGGATCTTAACTGACCCAAAGGATTAGCATTTTCGACCAGTGCTTGGCCACCGTATAGGTTGTCCTCAGGGCTCATGGTTAGATTCCAAGGAATGATGGAGACTGCAAAGGTCTATGTGAGCATTATGTAATATGTTTAAAGTTTACTTACAGATAAAAGTAACTGTTATGGACTTAGAGTTTGAATAAAGGACGTCTGACAAGAACAAAATTAATTTGTCATATTTGCATATTTACGTACAATTAGTCTTCAAACTTCTGAAATCAGCCTAATTTGAAATCCATTCATGAATTGGGCTGTATCATTTTTTTGGTACTAATAGAGAGGGAAACAATTGCAGGAATAGCATCAAAGTCTCCTCTGGCTATTATTGGGACAAAGGAAGTATTACTCAGAAGTAGGGAAATGACTACCGAGCAGGGATTGGATTATGTAGCTACGTGGAACTCTTCCATGCTTCTCTCAGATGACTTGATGGAAGCAGTTTCAGCTCAACTTCAAAAGAGAAAACCTGTCTTTGCAAAGCTCTGATTTTTTTTTGATAACCGTTTGCAATAAGCCCTAGCTTGTATAGACTTGTATTGGATGGAAGAATCCTTTCTTTCTTTATGAGAGTTCCGTTTTCCCTTCTGTTTGTAATACTAAATTAAGTCTCTATTCCATTTTCTTCTGTAGACCATCGGGCAGAACTTGTGTTTAATTTCTATTGCAGGCATGTACACAGGATCTATGACAGATCCTCCCTTTATTTTTGTTAATGTAATTTCCTTAGCTGTTGTAATAATAAAATAATTCCAGGCAAGAAATAATACAAAAATGTTTACTCTCTCCACTTCTATTGAGCAGTATTTTTGTTTTGTACTGATAACAGGCATGTAAACTGAGTTTTGGTTAAGTATGATCAACAAATGTTCATACCATGTTCCATCAACCTATGCCTTATCTGACTTTGGTTGGGCAGTTGCCTGGGTTGTGAAGCATATGTTCTGCATGGCAGCTGTACTGGTACTTATGCAAGATAAGAACAACAATTGGCCGATCCAGAAGCTTCCTAATTATGGGTTTTGTATATAAACGCTAATTTGCTGGTGAAGATAACATAAATACTACTAATCTTGAATTCTGATGTGCCCAAATTGGGAGTCTACTAGCGTACAAAATATTACACAACAGCACCACAAAATTACACAACAGCACCACATCGATTCTTTTGCAATACATATATGATAAATCATATCTGCGGGAGAATTTGCTCTGTAAAATAATACAGGATGAACATACTATTTAGCTTGGCTTTCAAGCTGCAGGATGGAACCTTCACTCACATCGCTTAGCATTCACATTAGATGGTAACCTATATAAAAGTAAATAAGATTTAATGGAAATTCCCTATAAAAGGCGAACTTCATGAAGATAATCACATTTCATGGGCAACAAGAAGTGTACTCACTAGCAAGACCATTATAATTCATTCAGTTATGTCTAAATACATGTGTATTTCCGGAGAACCATGATGCATGTATCAAGCACCTTCATTGCAGGGCTTCAAAAGAAAAGAAAGATGTCATCATCAATGTATCTGACTTCCTAACACTATTAATAGGTAGCATCCAAGAATGCCAAGAGATACCTTACAGTCGGATTAAACTTCAGAGAAACATGCAAAACAAAACAGTGCCACTTCTTAATTGGTACAGAATTTCAAAAAACCCTAGGGACTAGAATTCTCAAGGCGTGTCTTCACGATCATGGACACATCCATAAATCGCCGTGCACAATTGGCAAGGCATGCTGACTCACTGGAACTGAATTTGCTGCCTGGAGTACTGCTAATACACTTGTCCCAGCAAACACGTGTAATCTTTGACACGATCTCATGAAGCATCACTGCCTGCTCTTGTTGCTGAGTATTGCAACAATAATATCACAAATTTAACATAGACCATTAAAGATATATAGCAGGTACTAGTTTCATGAAAAAATAAAAACGAAACCTGATAAAAAAAGAATAACATCGGAAAATATAAGCTTGTATGAAAGATAACATGTCTTTTTATAAAGCCATAACACCCCTCAACAGAACCAATAATTACCAACTGCAACTGGCATGAAAACCATAGAAGACTACTAACCGCAACAAAGTTAGTCCACATGCTCTTTAGTGAGAAATACCAGAAATTGATAGCCCACATATATCAAATTGTCAAAAGACAAAAACAAATCAAGGTAATGCTAACTACTTTGAACTTGGACTGACCAGAACCAGAATTGTGTACTAGATAATCAACACAAAGAATGACCACTCAAGCTCTGCTAAAGGGACATACTTATCAAATGACACATGCTCCCGCCTAGCATGAACCTCAATATCACCGCTTCAACCATTGGGCGCAGGCAACACAGTGCTCAAGAGGGAAATCAATAATTACAGACCAAGGGCAGTGTAGTTACTGACAATATAGTCATTAACTGCGTCAGTTATATATATATATACGAGGAGTTGGAGGGATTCTTGTTTCCCATAACCTCCTCGTCGCCAATTTTCCAAGTGCTCTCAAATCACCATGAGATTATTTTCTGATTTCATTTTGGCTTGAAACTCCTTTTTGGATTTTGTGTTTGCATATATATAATCCTATTTAGATGAGAAAAAGGAGGCCTTTGGTTTACAGTCTATTTACAAAATATAAAGTATTGAAAGGACGAGACATAAGTTTTGGTATGATTGTTACTAAATATAAGATAAATAATGTAATGTTTTAACTAAATTAAATAACAAAAACTGCAAACTTCAATGAATTTGGAGTCTTTGTTATTGAGATAACAAGCAAAGAGACAAACACGTGACATTATTTAAGATGGTTTACATACAGAGTAAACACAAATCTCCCTTTCAATTCGAACACAAATCTCCCTTTCAATTCGATTCAACAATGATAATGGTTTTAGAAAGAAATACAAGCATAGCTAGGTTTTTTTTTTATCTTTTATTGTTGAAAAGAGAGGATTTTTTAATTGTAAATCGGATTATACAAGATAAAAGGGGAAAATGAAGAGAATCACTCCATTGCCCACAAAAATTACACAGGATCTAAATATGTGCATACAAAAGATTTATGATGTTATCAAGATATTTCCAATCGCCGAAAGACCAAAACTAAATCCTTTGAGAATGCCGCTAAAAGGAATAATAACCAATGCCAGGGATTTGGGAACTATAATGGGGGTAAATTTGTAAGTATATAAGAATGACTTCCAATTAAATTCTTTATTTTGAATTTGAGAAAGTAAAAGATCTTTTATACAAGCTTTTGTGGCAATAAGCAATCAAATATATCCTACTATTCATCTATTATAAAGATTTCTAAAAATTTAAATTGATCAGAACTTAGGTTAAGAACAAATGCAATAAATAAAAGAAATAAAAAAAAAAAAAAAAAAAGTGGGTGTAGGGGGTGTTCTTCTTACTTGAACAAATTGCTGAAGTTGATATTTCTCTTGTGCTGAGATAGATGGAGAAGAAGAATCCATTCTGATAGACTTGTTCTTGTTGTCGCCTCTCTTCAATCTCTTTCTATTGCTCTGTTAAAACCCTAGATAGTTTTTTTTTTTTTCCCCTAAAACCCTAAAAAGATAGAAAGAAGACAAAGATAGATGTTTTGCTTGCAAAAGACTCTATCACTCACGCATGCTTCACGTGATTGTTATCTATTCCGAAACCATTAGAAAAGCGGTAAACAGGCCGGGCCTAGCTAGCCAGTCCACCACAATGAGAATGTTTCTAATAGTTCATATCCTGGGCCCAAATTATAATATAGAACCGTGAGACGGTTGGGGACTGACTTTTGAAGAGAAACTACAATAAAACCTCTTTAATACTCGGTAAATTAATAATCTCCCTTAAATAATATAATTTTTCGGTCCCGATTTGGGGTTTCTATGCTAAATTAATAATTTCGATAAAATAATAAGATAATAGATGTTAAATATTTTTATATAACATTCTTTAAGACCCAAATATTCCATAGTTCCTCTATATTTGGCAAATCAACTCGGTTACTGGAGATTTTTTTGTTTTTTTTTTTTTTTTTTGATAAAATTTAAAATGCATCAATCCCTCTTAAACAAAGTTATAATTATAATCCACATGGACTAAAGGAAAACCATCTTCGATTACCAATGTTGTGTTCAATCACTCTAGTATTCTACAACTGAAACTGATAGAAAACCACAACCTCAATTGGCCTTAATTACTACTATTGTACAATGTGATTAATATATTTTTTATCAATTTTTTTAACCATGCAGGTAATGAATACAAATTAATTTTGAAAAATATGCATAATTTGATATGTTCATAACCAAAGCATCAACCACAAAATAAGAACTAATGAATAGATCAATAAACCAATAATCATAGTATCAAACTATATTTCGAAGATTACAATATTTAAATGCTAAACCTACTATATATTTTATAATATATCACCACAATATGCACTTCTCACTTAACGGTATGATTACAAAATTAGTTATCTTATTAGCTAACGCAAAACATGCATGCATGTCATGTCTTTCCACTTTGACTTGTTTTGCCCTCCATGATTGTCAGATTTGATTCATGACAGAGAAAGAGAGACCCAAAATATAAGCCCTATACTAGGGGTGGCAATCAGACCTGGCGACCCGAAACTCGACCTAATTCGGGCCAGGTTTGGATTTGGATATTTGATATTTTGGGCCTGATCAGGTCGACCCAATTGACCTGATATGGAATCAGGTCAGGTTCAAGTTTACCTTCCAGACCCATCAGGTCGACCTGAAACCCGACCAAAATAAACCTAAATGGCCAAATCACATCATTTTCTCTATTTTCTAATTTTTCATCTCTCGAACCTAAAACCCTATTTCATTCTCTGCAGTGTTTTTCAATGAATTGAACCTAAGACACTATCTCATAGAATATCTCTAATTTAAATTGAAGGTACGTTATCATTCAAATCAAATCTTGTTCTTGAATCAATACTTTTATAACTTTGTTCTTTATCTTGATTTTTGAATAAATTTTTTTCCTAACTTGTTCAATTTCTTTGTTTGATTTGTTGAAATCAAATCTTCTATGTTCGTTTTGTTGAAATCAAATCTTTGAATCAATAATAATTTCTGATATTTTCAGGTTTTCATTTTATTTCCCATTTAACTTTTGTCATTAAAGTTTCTTTGTTAAATTTTGTAATACTAAAGCAAGGCGAATAGTATGTCAGTACAATCTTTCACTATTTCTCGTCGACATTGAATACAATGTTTATATTGTTTATATCATTCCAGATTTCTAAAACCATGTTTAGAACACTGCATGAATAAGCTAGGGAACGAGACTTTGAAAATATTTACAACCATTAAATTTCTTGAGATATAGTAGTAGGATAAAATATCAGTCTGACATCTTTTTTAAATTATAGATTGTGTTCAGTATTTGTCAGCAACTATTTTTAGATGGTAGTTTATTAGTACATCTCGACATCTCATTGAGGGTCGTAAAACTTCACTAATAATTAATGTTATTGTCACATTGGTGCCTCATAAACATCCACAAACTAGATTGTATTTTCTGATGCCATTACAAAGATAGTATATGCGTATTAATAATTCTTGTTTACACTTGACATGCTTTGTAAGTTTTTTTTTTAGATAAATTGGTCGGGTTTTATTGAAATATAAAAAGCCGTTTACAAGTCTGATCAGCCCACACAGCAAGCCATAAGATCAGGTAAGTGAAAAACAGAATTGGTTAAACAGAATTTCACCTACAGAAAACAGCTTCTTCAATTCCCCCATTTCTGGCAGAATTAAAGCACACTTCTAAGGAAGTAGTAAGACATTCCAGTTGGCTATAAGGTCTACAAAGAAGTAGTCCTTGTTTCTGAGTGCGCTACCAATCCGAAACCAAAGGATGCTCTTAATTTTGACACAAAGTACATCATGTTGAGGCATGACAGAGACAGACTCGAAAATGGCTTGATTCCTTTTTAACCAAAGGGCTTGATTCCTTGTTAATATATGTGCTTTGTAAGTTTGTATGCGATTGAGTAGAAGAGATAGTCACATCAGATAAGTTCTTCCAGAACCATTTGCTAATGTTAGTCGCATTAGATGAGTTCTTCCAGTGAAGATTAACTTGTTTTGTTTTTACAGATGATCGATTATTCATTTATTTGACTAATTTTTGTTAGTTGTATATACATTTGGGAATTCAAGTATTATAAGGATGTCCATGTTTTGCTGTAGATTGTCATATATCTCTATATGAGTTCAGAAAGACACTGAACTTTGCGAGCTCTGTACTTTGTGATCCATTTGTCAGTTTTCAAGTATCAGCAGTTTTTAGATAAGTTCTCAATGTTTACTTAGTTAGGTTAAGTATTAGTCATCAGGTATTCATGTATTCTTTTTCAAGAAAGAAAATAAAAATAAAAAATAGTAATCAGGTATTCAGGTTGACTTGAACCTGATAGGTCAGGTTCAGGTTTCAAATATGTGGAAAAAAAAGCATCAGGTTCAGGTTTTAGGGTTGAGACCTGACAACCCGACTGACCTGACGCGAACCTGACCTGACCCGACCTGATTGCCACCCCTACCCTATACAGAGTTTATACAAAACCAAGAAAATTTACTAATCATAGTTATTTTTGTTGGTTGAATAACAAAAGTATAAATACAACTTTATATGTTAAGATACATGACCTCCCAATTAAGGGATCAAAGTATTTACATGAGTTTGTAAAGTCCTCCAATGGTGCGTGCTGCAGCTAGTACACCTCGCCATCAAATATTATTGAATTATGCTCCTTCAGGTCCTTGCAAATTAATTATTAACTACCAGATAATATATTAAACACAGGGTGCTAATATTAGTTAATTTTGATAGTATAAAAATTAACCTATTGACAATCAAGTAATCAAGACCGACAATAGAATAAACTATTAATAATGAGCAAAACAACTAATCAAGTTAGAAAATGGCAGCAAAGAACAATAATGGATTATTACATCCTTTCAATATTTTATAACAAATAGTTTGGGACTTCAATATAGATTACATGTAAGAAAACCAAAGTACTTTTAGTGTTGTCAGAATTCTTCATGAACATAAAAAGAGCTTTTATCAGTTTTTCCATTTGATTAGTTTTACAAAATAATAAGTAGAGTTGTCAGATAATGTTAAAACATAAAACTATGGAACATGTTCGCAGTTTGTATTATTGATCAGTTGATCTAGGTGTCTATGAATAACTGTATTTGAAGATACTTTGGGGTAAGGAGGCGCGATACAGCTTCCCCAGCGATCAAGACAAACTTGAGTGCAAATGTGTATGCTTAAATAGACTATTACAGTTAATGTGGTCATGTGGCCATAGTTCCTCTATTAGGAAAATTAGTTGATGTGGTTTGACCCAAGGATGAATAAGACCCGAGGATAATTGAGTTAGGTCTAGTGGGTGTTTAAAATTTTAAAATAAATTTGTTTAGTTTCTACCAAAATATCCATGTTTAGCATTTTAGCTTCATCTATGGTTTTCATCCAACATGGAGGTTAGTTTGTTTGAATGTTGTAGACAAATGCATGAACAACCAATGTTTGGTAACGAACATTGATATTGTAAGCTCTCTTTCCTTGATGAGCTCAGCTTGGTCCTTTAACTGCTTCAACGGTAGTACCTGCAATGACCACCGGACAACGACCGGTGGATAAAGCTCCAACGATCAAGTCAGTAAGCGGCTAGGTTTAGAGAATAGGTTTTAGCAAAGAATGAACAGTTCCCTTTAGCGAACCCTAACGTGATCCTTTTATAGCAATACTCACCGCCTTCCTTGAACCGTTGGATCCTCCTTTGCATCCTACGGTTCTATTATCTCCTACGTGTTTCATTCTCCATCACATACTATACAGTGAATGCTTGACAGCCAGACATCACGTGCTTTATCCGTGATCCTCTAGAATGTTCTGAGCTCCGATTGGATACTTCCTAGTTTGCTCTCCTTACTTAACTCCTGTGTCCTCAATACTCCACCTAACATGGTTTGGTACTTACATCGCCCCTCCTTTGACCGTTATCTATATTTCTTAGATGGCGGCTCAAAGGCTTTTTCTCTGCCTAAATGTAAACTCCTTATGATGACGGAAAAACTGTCACAATTACTTAGTCTATCACCTGCTCCTCACGTGCCTTTGGTTCTGCCTTATCTCTATCTTCCCAGCTACTCATTAATTGCGCATGCTCTCGAGTCCCGAACCTCCTACGCGTGCCTCTTTTGCTCTTACCCAGACGCACTTATGATTTTAACTGCTGTCCTTTCGCTTCCCAATGCTACTGTCTCGTCATTATTTTATTTCTTCCCGCAATACCCCCTGGATTATCCTCATATAAATTTACAACCTTTAGCCTAATTCTTCCATTTGCCTTTCATCTTCTTCACTCTCCTCCTCTGTTTATCTTTCTCTTTAATCTTCATCTTCTCTACGAAATCTCGCACCGTCCGGTCCCCTGAAAGTTCGACTCTCGTCTTTATTTCTTCCTCCGTCAACTAATTCAGGTTATTCTCTTCTCTTTATTCTTGATTTTACTTTTAGCCATTATTAGATCTAGGTTTTCATTTTTCTTCTTCTCACTATATACTCTGCACTTCGATTGCCGTAAATTTTCAAATTATTTTTCTTCTCTCCTTCCCTCCTCTTAGAGTCACCCTGTATACGCCCCTAATCTTTCTTCCTTTACGATTTTGGTTAGCCTTTCTTTATGGCTTCTTATCAAAATCTGAAAAAGAAAGATTCTTCGAGGAAGACAGTTGAAGGAGGTCAAGGTGATGGCGGAGTTCACCCTTCCCCTTCCAGTTATTACCTCGATTCGTATGTGCCCAGTACCTACCCTTATAGACCCGATTTAGATCTACTCTGTGAGATATACGACATTCCTGAAGATGTTAAAATTTTCAACTACAAACATGCCCTACGCTTTGCGCATCACGAATTTAGCCGCCAAGATGCTATTATGGTGACAGCCCACCAAATAGCTTTTGGTTGCCGGTTTCCTTTTTCTGATTTAGTTCGTGATGTACTTAATTTTTACCAAGTCGCCCCTGGACAATGTATTGGTAACTTTTGGCGTATCTTGCGGGCCCTTGACCAGCTAAACAATGAAGGAACTACCGTTTCCCTTGCTGATATACGTCAATGTTATTATCTTCGGGTTTGCGAAGAAAAATGTGGTCAACCTTATTACTATTTCGTCAAACGCCCCGGCAGGCGATCTATTATCGAAAAATTGCCGGAAAGTGACAAGGAATGGCCTGACTTTCCTATGATTGTCTTTGGTAACTTCGGGGGAAAAGGACCTGGCATTTCTAACCCTTTAAAATATTGGCGGTTTAATCTAGGAGGTTTTTTCCTCACTTTCTCTACTTTGTTCATATATTAACATTCCTAGGATGAAAATTCTTTTGATAGCGTCTGTCTAACTCTTTTATCTGTTTTCTATTTCAGAGGTTCGCGGTGACGGCAAAGCCTTAAGACCCCGCAAAGACGCCCCTTGGGAACCTTTGATAGGATCTGGAGCTGACGCTTATTCCGCCATTCGTGAGCTTACTTCCTCAAAGAAAGACGGTACCCCAATCGTTAAGGATCTTGATCTAGGGGAATACGTCTTACCCGTCTGCTGCCACAAAGATTATCTCAGGGATAAAAAGGGCAGGTCTTCTGCTATTCCTCCTACTTCCCGATCAACCCAAAGGAAGGGTAAAGCTTCTGCTGCTGTCACCACTGAGTTGGAGAGAGAATCTGATGACGGTGGAGATAATATCCCTCTTCAGACGATCCTGACTAAAAAGAGAACCCGTGAACCTCCTTCTGCAGTTTCAGCGCCATCCGAGAAGAAGAAGCAAAAAAGAGTAACTGCCCGACTTCCCCCTTTCTTATCTGCTCTTCGAGTTCAAAAGATTGTCAGGAACTGTAATCGTGATCTTTCTTCTTCCTCAACTGAAAGTTCTGATTTTCAGGCGGTCCAAGGTGAACCAGAGACACTGCCGGAATCTCCCGAAGTTCTCCTGGCGCGTTCAAAGCAACACGGTCCTTCCATTCCTAGAGTGAAGAGGGCCAAAATGGCAGAAGCTCCTTCTCAACAACCGGGATCCCCTTCTGATTCCTCCAGCGACTCTCTGGGAGAACCCAGACAACCAAACTTTAGTGGAATCAAGGTTTCCTTTAATCTTGACGAACTTGGGTTTGATGGCGGTCTCCTGTTTGAAGATACCGGCATGGACAATCTCGCCCAACCAGGTTCAACTTCTCATCCTTCATCTTCTCCTCTTAAGGAATTTTCCATGGCTCTCCTTGATCCAAATGAACCCCCTATTATTGGTGCGATGCCTCCACCACTTCCTGTTGATCACGAAATTTTTGATGTTGCTACACTTGTTGCACCTATTCGTGAAGCACCTAGATATACCCGCCATCGTACTCTTAATCACTCTTCATCTGGATCAGGTGACCAAGCCGCAGATGGCCAGCAATTCTCTCCCACCCTTGATGCTGAAATTAATCCGGCACCAACTGCTGACCAGACTTCTACACCTCCTGCCGGTGTTACTTCCCAAGGTCCTTTTCCGTCTTCAGAGTCTTTACCAGCCCTTGACCCTGACAAGGTTGGCTCCTCTTCTCGCGGTAAAGTATTTGCTGACTCTCCCTCCCCCAAGTCTCCAAGCCAGACTCCGGCCATTCCCTTTCCCCGTGATCCCTCAGCTTCGGCTTTTGACAATGGGGCAACTGCTTTCGCCACTATCTACAATTCTATTCTTCCTTCTGATCAAGCTAAACTTGATCAGATGAACTTTGGTGAGGACCGAGATACAGTTTTCCGTGGTCTAGCTCTCGTAAGTCTCCCCTCTTCTCTTTTTTTTTTTTTTTTTTTTTTTTTTTTTTTACTAACTTTTCCATTGAATTGTAGGTTAACGGTCTCGTCGTCAAGTCTTTTTCAAATGCTTCTAGGCTGGAAAAAGAAAAAGAAGATCTTGTAAAAGAGAAGCACGAAGTTACAGTGGATAAGAATCGACTAGTTCGCGAGAAATGGGCTCTTCAAGCCGAGATCGAGCAACTTAAGATTCAACTGAAAGAAACAACCGCGTCTCGTGATGCTGAAATCGAGAAGAATCGGAAAAGGCTTGAGGGTGAACACCGTGAACGCGTTGCTGCACTTGAGGGTGAGCACCGTAATCACATTGCTGCACTTGAGGATGAGCACCGTGAGCGTATTGCTGCCCTTGATGCTGCTCATGCCACCGTGGTAGCAAGGTTGGAGGGGAAATGGGCTAACAGCTTAGTGAAAATAAATGAACTCGAAGCTTCTCATGATGTTGACTATCAGCAATATCTGGCTGATCTACGGGAGCAAAGAGAAACTCTCCTGGCTGACTACAGTTCAAAATATGAGGAGATGGAGGCGAAATTCAAAGAGGAGCTTGCCATGCAAGTGAAGGCTCAAGTGAAGGAAAATTTAACCGCCATTCTTTCTGCCAAGAAAATGCGGATAACACCTCCTAGCGCCTCCCCCCGAGATCCCTTGCCTTGAGTTGTAATTTGGTTAATTTTAAATTTGACGAAAATCTTTCAACATTTAGCACTTTTATAATTGCTATCAATTATTGTTATCTTCTGGTACTGGTTTCTCATGTGTTAACATTAGGCTATACTTCTACTGATCCCGTCGTCACGGTTCAGCAAGTGCAACCCCGTTAACACATTAGCACTATTGCTCTTCTCTTTTAGAGGCATCCCATTGTATTGTCTAAATCAAACTCAATGGGGAAGAAATAATCATATAGAGACTTTAACATTTAGTTAACGGCTTGCCTTGCCAAGTCTACACTTATGTTATTTCCCACCAATCTTAGTTGGGTTTCTTCTATGCCTGACCTTTGGCTTGGTCTCAGACAACAATGCTAGATATATATAACTAGATAAGTTAATAACAACAAAATCTTATATTTTCATTGAAATTCAAACAAATCTAGGTACATACTCTTTTGCTCTAATACATCTCTGCCTTCTAGGCATAGTATTTCTTTAGATTGCTGATACTCCATGGCTTATCAAGAGGGGTACCGTCTTTGTAGGTTAAGTAGTATGCTCCATTCGCTCCCGTCTTGTCTATCACAAAAGGCCCTTCCCAGTTTGGCTCTAGTTTGGCTGGAGGCGGATTCTGTTTTCTTAACACGAGATCCCCTGGAACTAGGCTTCTTGGCTTGACTCTTTTGTTGTATGTCCTCTCTATTTGACGGTGATAGCCCTCCAATCTGAGCTTTGCGCGCTCCCGGACCTCTTCAGCTAAGATCAGCTCTCTTTCTATTATCTCATTATTCTTCCCTAGATCGACCACCATTCTTCTAGCCGTATGTACCAACATTTCTTGTGGTAACACAGCTTCCATCCCATAAGTGAGGGAGAATGGAGTTGCCCCTGTGGACCTTCTTGGAGTCGTCCGGTATGCCCATAGTACTTCCCAAAGATTCTCATACCATTTTTCTTTTTTATCCTCAAGCTTCTTTTTCAGTACCTCCAGGATGGCCTTGTTTGATGCTTCCGCATGTCCATTTCCTTGCGGGTGAAATGGTGTTGCGAAGAGTTGCTTTATGTTATAACTTGCCAGAAACTTTTTCAACTCCTCTCCACGGAATTGAGCACCGTTATCTGCTACTATAGCCCTTGGTAAGCCAAACCTGCAGATGATGTTGGTCCAGATAAAATCTTTGACATCAACCTCCCTGATCCTTCGTAAGGGTTCTGCCTCGATCCACTTTGTAAAGTAATCCGTGGCCACAATTAAATATTCTCTTCCCTGTGACTTCTCCAGTTTTCCCACGATATCAATTCCCCACATCGAAAAGGGCCACGGATTGCTTATAAAGTGAAGGTTTTCGGCTGGGGTATGTATGAGTCTCCCATGAATCTGACAACCATGACATTTCTTAGCATAGCTGCAACAATCTTTATACATACTTGGCCAGTAATGCCCGTGAATCATTATCCTGTGTGCCATGGCCCGTCCCGGTGAGTGATTGCCGCAACTTCCATTGTGACATTCCGCCATGACTCCTTCTGTCTGGGATGGGTGTACACACTTCAATAACGGTCCAGTTGGTGATCGCCTATACAGGTCTTCCCCTATCATTGCATACCGTTTGGACTGCTCCACAATCGATCTAGCTTTTGCTTTGTCTGACGGAAGAGAACCACCTTTTAAGTGGCTTATTATTGGGTCCATCCAACTTGCTCCCAAGTTCTGAATGACGTTGACAGTCACTTCCTTCACCTCTATCATTGGCTGAGATCTTTGCATGAACGTTATAGTCTTGGTTGCATTCTCTTCTGTTGCCGTTGCTAGGTAAGCCAATGCATCCGCATGCCGGTTCTCTCCCCTAAACAGATGTACAATATCAACTTTCGAGAACTTTGCTACACTCCTCTTCAATGCTTCCAAGTACAACATCATCTTCCCAGTCTGAGCTTTATATGTTCCATTGAACTGTTCCACCACCAATTTCGAGTCTGTGAAAACCGTAACCTCCTTTACCTCTAACTTCAGCAATACTTCCAAACCTTTCAGCACCGCCTCGTATTCTGTCTCATTATTGGTAGCCGGAAAGGCTAATTTTTCTGCGATCTCGATCTTAGTGTCCTCTGGTGTTACCACTACTATCCCGATTGCTGATCTTCCTTTATTTACTGACCCATCGGTGAACACCTTCCATCCTTTGACGCTTTTCCACCCGGTATCTTGAACTTCTAGATACTCTAACTGCTCTTCCTCTTGTATTTCTGCACCCTTGATTACATCCTCCACTGGGAAATCTGCCAAGAAATCCGCCAGCACTTGTGATTTTTCCGCCTTCTTGGGCTCATACTGAATGTGATACTTACTCAATGAAACTGCCCATTTCTCCATTCTCCCAGAACGTTCGATTTTTGGCATCACTTGATTGAGAGGGAGGTTTGAAACTACTGTCAGACTATAAGCTTCGAAATAAGGTCTTAATCTTTGAGCTGCAAATAGCAAAGCGAGGGCATACTTTTCCACTCTAGAATACCTTGTCTCTGGTGAAGTCATCTTCTTGCTGAGGAAATAGACTGGGCTCTCCTTTGAGGCCTCCCTTCTGGTCAAGACCGCACTTACTGCGATGTCCGACACTGCTAGGTAAACATAGAGCGTCTCCCCCGGAAATGGCTTTGACAGAACTGGCGGTCTACTCAAGTATTCTTTCAACTTCTGGAAGGCTTCTTCACATTCATCATTCCAAGCAAAAGATAAATTCTTTCTCAAGAGCTTCAAAATTGGCTTGCATTTATCTGTGGATCTTGATATGAATCTTCCTAATGCCGTAATTCGGCCAGCCAGTACTTGCACTTCTTTCTGTGTTCTTGGTGACGCCATGTCTGTGAGTGCCCTGATCTGCTCTTGACTAACCTCTATTCCTCTCTTGGTAACAATGTAACCAAGGAACTTTCCTGACTGAACTCCAAAAGTGCATTTTTCTGGATTAAGCTTCATATTGAATTGACGCAGTGTCCGGAAGGTTTCTCCCAGGTCCTTGAGATGATCCTCCGGCTCTTTGGACTTGACTAACATATCATCAATGTATACCTCTACCGTCTTCCTTAGCTGATCTTCGAACATCCTCTCTACCAGCCTCTGATAAGTAGCTCCTGCATTCTTTAAACCAAACGGCATTTTGGTATAACATAAAGTTTTCTTACCAGCATAGAAGGCCGTTTTCTCCTGATCTGGACCATATAGAGGAATCTGATTGTAGCCGGAATAGCCATCCATGAATGATAGTAACCCAAAGCCTGCTGTTCTGTCCACTAGCTCATCCACCCTTGGCATGACGTATCTATCTTTTGGACATGCTTTGTTTAAGTTTGTGAAGTCTATACAGATCCGAACCTTTCCGTTTTTCTTTGGAACCGCCACTATGTTAGATACCCACTCTGGATACTGAACTTCTCTTGTTATTCCAGCTAACTCCATCTTCTCGATCTCTTGTTTTATTGCCTCTGTCAGTGTCGGTTTTACTGTTCTCACTTTCTGCGCAACTGGTTTGAAACTTGGATTGACATTCAATCTGTGACATGCTACGTCTGGATCGATCCCTGTCATATCATTCATAGACCAAGCAAATACATCCATATTATCTTTTAAGAATTGTAAAAGATCAAACCTCACCTTCTCATTCAAGTTGGTTCCCATGTAGGTGATCCTCTGATCCCCTACCTCATTGAGGTTGACGGGCTCCGTTTGTTCTTCTGTCTTTAGCACTTCACGCGGGAACCCGTCACCCTCCTTCTGTCGTTGCTATGCCGGGATAGATGACGGCCCAGCATCTGCTGTGCCATGCCTCATACTTTTCACTGTTGCTATCTTCAAATTCTTGGCCATAGCCTGATTGCTCCTTATCTCATATTGTCCATCTTCAGTTGGAAAACGGATCTTCTGATAGTAACTTGACGGAATTGCCTTCATAAGATGGATCCATTCTCTTCCCAAGATTGCATTATACTCTGTTGGAGCATCTATGACCACAAATCTCGACATGACGGTTCTGGTGTGTGCTGTAACCGGTAAGACTATCTCTCCAACTGGCCGCACTGCTCCCCCATTGAACCCGTAAATGTCTCCAGGTGAATTTGCCAAGCTACCTCTCTCCAGCTTCATTTGATCCAAGCCCCTGGTGAACAGAACATCTACCTCACTTCCACAATCTACTAACACTTTCGTGACATTCCAATTTCCAATGAGTATGGAAATGACCAATGGGTCATTGTGTGGTGTGACTACTCCTTTGAGGTCTTCCTCTGAAAACCCAATCGGCTCACTCTGATGCACTGGTCTGCCATTTCGCATGACTGGAACGGCTCCGACTGTTTGTAAGTCTTCTCTTATCTGCATCACTCTTCTTATCTTCCGCCTGACCTCGTTCAAGGATTCTCTAGCTCCTTCTAAGATCATGTTAACGGTCCCTCTGACTTGAATTTCTGTTTTGTCTTCCTCCTTGTTCTTTTCCACTATGAACTCTCTCAAATGGCCCTCCTCCATCCATTTCCATATCAAGGATTTGAACTCATAACAATCTCCAGTAGGGTGGTTGTAAGTCTGATGATACTCACAGAATGGCTTTCCCCTGACTGTTCTACACCTTACCGACGGCTCCTGGAAGTACTTTCTTCCTCTTATTCTCTTCAAAATTTGATCTAGTGACATTGTGAGCTGCGGTAACGGTTTCGGTGGTGTCAACTTTCTTGGTGAAGTATCTCTATCCTCCCTCCTTTCTCTTTTGTCGTGACCTCTCGATCCATCTTTGTTCCTTCTAGAGCCGGAATCTCTTGGTGGCGAATCACTTCGTGAGCTAGCTTCTGCTTTCTTTCTTTTTTCCGCCACCGAGTTAACGGATGCCAGTACCACTTTAGGAGCTCTCCGTGAAGCTATGTCCTCTAGCCTGATGTATTTCTCCGTCTTCTGGAAAAGTTCATCCAGAGTCGCCATCCGTGACGACACAATCGAATCATATGCAGGAGACTTCTTATTTATACCTTTCTGAAATGCTACCACAGCTGTTCTTTCATCTACTCCGCCATCTGTTCTCAAAATCTCATTTTTAAAGTTAGTAACAAACTTTCTAAGAGACTCACCTGGAGCTTGTTCCAAATCAAATAGTGACGCTATATCTGCAGCCTGTCTTTTCTGATGAATATAATGCTTGACAAACATTTCACTGAGCTGAGCAAAGCTTGATACACTCCCTGGTGATAAGCTGAGATACCAGTCTGTAGCGTTATCCTTCAAGCTGCTAGGGAACAGTCGACACCACATTCCGTCATACTGGCTCCCTTCCCAAGCCGCCATTTTTTGCTTGAAATTATTCAAGTGCTGCACAGGATCAGTTGTTCCATCATACTCATTAAACTTAGGAGGTTGAAACTTACTTGGGAACCCGTGACGGTAGCACACTTCGGCTAATGGCCTCTTGCCCAATCTCTCCAGATCCTGAGTCACCTCCATGTTCTTTCCCTTGTTCTGCGCCCTCATGTCCTCTTGGACCTTGCATATCATATCGAAAAGTCTGGTGTATTGATCTGCCGCCGGGATCTCTTCTTCATTCACCCCTTCCCTTCGACTCCCTTCGCGAGCTCTTACCCCCGATTCTCCTGACCCTTCTTCTTCATTCACTCTTAGGCCCGGAATCCGACGCCTTGTTCCTCCTTCACCTTCTCCTATTAGTACCCT
>JALIGU010000093.1:0-129801 GCA_023053565.1 Aquilegia eximia | reverse complement strand
AGCAAATTACAGACTACAACCATAGAGCAGCACTATGCATGGCAGAGGCTCAGTCACCACAACAGTTTCTCAAAAATTGGCCTAGGGTCAATAAGCCTGGTTTGATTAGCAAAATGTGGGCAATTATGCCGTATACAGTTTTGTGGATCATATGGACAACAAGGAATAATATGCTGTTTCAAGATGGAGATTTTCAGGTGACAAAAATTGTAAATCAAATTAAGTGCGTAGTCTGGGCATGGATTAACATTGAAAAATCTTGCAACACTTTGAAGGAAGGATATGATTTTCGGGATTTGGTTCAGAGGTGGCATGAGCTGTTCAGAGAGCAGTGAGGGGGAATGAATAGAAAGAGGTGCAGAGTGTTTTTGTCCAGGAGTTATAACAATTGCCCAGAGTCAGAGGGTGCAGTGTCTAATAGTGGCAAAGGGAAGCAGCAGTAGAAGAGCCTGTAAGACTTTATTCTTCAAACTCTTGTAACTGTTGTGTTGTTATGACCTGACGGTGCTATAAGCACGCTGATCAGGATTGTACTCGTGAGTTTATTAGAAGCGTAATAATAATCTTACTTTATCAAAAAAAAAGAATTAATCTTTTTTATTGGACCCCTTTTATAATCAAATTGAATAGCTGAGAGGTTACGGTTTGATTATGAATTAATATGTTGAATTAATTGAGTTAAATAGCTGAGAGGTGACGGTTTAATTAATAAAGCATATTCAATAGCACATAATCACATATAAAGAATCTCGCTTTAATTAACTGGAATAGCTGAGAGGTGACTACTTGATTATTTAAGGTATTAATGATTAATTGGAATAGCTGAGAGGTAACTAATTAATTGTTATTGATTGAACATTAATGAATGTCATGTACGTTTGCATTGTTTAGTTTGTGGATACCAATTCTTCCCCCCTATTCATCATAAGATCTTCTTTCCATCTTCTATTATATTGGTTTAATTATTTGTTATTTATTTAATTGTCTGTAGGAAGTAGAATCAATATCAATCTTATTCATTAGTTCATGTTGTGTTCTTAAGTTATTATTTTCTACTGTGTTTGAACTAAGAATTCCCCCTTCGAGGTAGGTAAGACCCTTATTTGTTACTTGTTTTACATTGATAATCAATATTTACAGGCACAAAAAGGAAAATATCAATATAAATTCATCTTTTGATTAGAAGGTAACAAAAAGCCTTCATCAAGTACCAACGAACGAATATGAAGAACCCTTCGTTCAAATTATTGTAGAGAAATGAGGAAGACTTTGTCTAATTAATTGTATACTAATTGGCCAGATTAGCACACTATTTATAGTCACATAAGTGTCTCTCCATAGGTGTCTTCTCACACAGATACACCTTTTAGAAAACAAGGTGATAAGTTCTTTCAAAATGTCTTTTCACAAATAAGCACCTATTGTAAACTAAAGGAAAATATGTGTCTTTTCATAAAAGAATTATGAAAATACACTGAATCTGGTCGCACCGATTATGAAAATGTGTTATCCAATGGATACACCTTTTATCCTTAATTTTCACTCATAATTAAATATGTTATTAAACAGATTTTCAACAATCTTAATGTTAATTTATCTAAAAAAGTGTTATGCTAATTGGAGATCATTCGTAATTGTTGCATCCTAGTTTTAGAGTGAAACAAACAAAATTTGGGTTTTCTCATGTCACTTTTGAACAAGTACAATAATTGAGTTAGAAATCAATCTTACCTTGATGATAAATTCATGAAATTTTTACCACATACTTTCTGTAAAGGCCTTTTGAAAATATCCAAATTTCATACAGATCTAAATTTATCTTTAGAGAGATAAAAATTATTTTGTATAGTGTTGTTACGGTATCTCTTAAACTGCTACATTCACAATGTTTTGAGCTCTAACTTTGCTATAAAAGTATAAAGGAAGTGGTAAATGGTTATTATATATATATATATGTTTTTAGGAAGGAACATCTATGACCTCATTCTTATGGTTTAACAGATGGTTCTTTCTTGATCGATCTGCACAATCTATGCCGGCTAGCTGATGTGAATGGTAACATGAATCTATTTTGTGCATATGTAAAATAGAGTACCTTAGTCGGCTTCATATATGTTCGGGGTAAACCCAACTTATAATTCTTGCAGTAGATTCGTCAAGGGTAATTTTATTATCATCAACTAAGGAAATTTTGATTCGAGAAAAGTCCAAGCATTAGTGTGTGTTGGGTTTATATATATTTTTTGGAAAGTCCAAGCATTAGTGAGTGTTGGGTTTATATATATTTCTTGAAAGAGTAGAAAAGGCTTCAGGAGAACAACTTTCGAATGGATTTTCTGAGAGTTCGAGCGGATATGGGTTTTCAGGTGTAGATGGTTTGAATGGAATTTCTGAACGTTCGAACGGTTGAAAAGAGGTATGCAGTCTGACAAGGTACATTCAAAAAAAATTTCTCAACGTTCGAACAATTTTATGTTTTCTGCGTTCAAAAGTGTTTTTTTGACTGAAGACGTTCGAACGAGATTTTCTGGCGTTTGAACGGATCAATTTTTTTTGGGATAGTGGGTCTGATTTCTAGGTTATTTCGGACTTAGATATAATAGCAACAGAATTTGTAAACCTTAATGAGAGCGTATGAGAGATCTTATAGAAGCCATTAGAGAGTTTGAGAGAACTTCTTGTGAGGAAGAAAACCTAATTGGTTTTTCTTTGTGTGTACTTGTAAGATCGTCTTGATATATTGATAAACAATCGTTTTTCTTCCCGTGGACGTAGGCATATTGCCGAATCACGTAAATCTTGTGTCTTGGTGTGTTTGCATATTTGATTTTGTTGTTTTATCGTTTATTTCATATATTATCTCAATAAAGCTTGAATTTATCAAAAAATTAATAAAAATCATAGTTGTATATTAGTTTTCATTGCACACAACACTAAGGAAGCATGAACAATGTTTCGGAAGCGTCGTTACGAGGTTATTAGAAATGTTAATGATACTGAAGGAATACTTTCAAGTAGACTTTCATTGCTAGAAACTTAAGAAGAATTTCGAACAAGCCTTCATAGACATTAATTTCAAGTCCACCCCATATGTTAAAGTCGATCGTCTTGCTTTTTTTTTCACTAGATTAAACCGTGGTTTAGGAAATTGTTTATGTAAAGTGGTATTTTCTCATGTTGTTATGATTCTCTTCGAGGGAATCTTTAAGAATGTGGTCGTTTTTTTTCCAATGTAATGTAAATGCAGAAATAAGCTAAGTGAACAAAATGGTAGGGAAGATGATTGAAGAAGTGGAGAGGAAAGAGTTGAGAAATGAAGTAGTTAAACTATCATAAGGTGATAGTTGCCTACGTATCTAAGAATGAACAAGTCCCAGAATCAAGTCTACGTAGTTCATTTATATAGATTATTAGGAGAACGACTAGCTCATTAATTGTCTAACGACAGGATCAATTAATGAGCTTATGTTACAAATTGATTGTGAAAGAAATTGTAACTGAATAGAATAAACGTGACTCCTAAAAGCTTAATCTTATTTTCTACATCATTGGCCTTATCTATAAAACCGGACACAAACTAGGGTTTGTCGATGTAGGGGTACTATATACAACATACATGTGGCACCATCTCTACCGTCCATCATGGTGCCACATGTCAACATCTAATGGGCTCTCTCTTGATGGCACAAGTTACAAAGTTAAGCCTTATTATTACAAAGATATTTTCCCTATTATTACCCTATTAATTGCTAAGAATGGAGTTACATTGTAGCCTATAAATATAAAGGCAAACTACTCATCTTCTCATGGTCTCATGGTGAATCATACACAAGACCTCAACACTCTCTCATGAGACCTCACCTCTCAGGTCTCATCTCTCTCTTGAGCTCTCTCCATTATCGAGCTCCCATTTTGTATCACCACTACTATAATAAAGTTCATTCTCTCTCTCCGTGGATGTAGGCACAATTGCCGAACCACGTATACAATGGTGTTCACGTCTCTACTTTATTATTGTTCATATCATACACATCATTATCTTTCATTAATGTATTGACCAACCTCACAAATATGGTTAATACATTTGGCGCCGACTACAGGGACTTGGGATTTTCTCAAGCGAATTCCACCCACCAACCCCACCGAACACCATTGTTCTAAGGTTCTCAGATGGTGATTTTCAAGAAATTCGTTGAATTTGAAAAGATAGAATTGCAACTCACAGTTGGGGGCTTGGAGCAAATTGTTTACACAATTATTGGACTCGACAGAAGCAAGATAAGTATCACTTTAATATTTTTTGGTGATTGAAATGAGGCACCGAGCTATCAAGGAGCGACCTCATCATCTACTGTTTATTCTACACAGTTTCACATATATTTATCTGGTGATATATTTTCATGTACAAATATCAGTTTACATTCTCATTATATTGATATGTTTAATTATCAATTCAACATGTGGCCATGGTTCAACAACTTATTTCAGATCCATTTGCCATGCCACATCAATTCTCGTGGTTATTTACAAAAAACCATGGAATGGATTCAGTTACTGATTCACATTTTTTACCTTGGTCATATGGTCTTTCAAGTTCAGGTCTCTCATCGTGACCTCGACAGGTCTACCAACGACCTCTCAGGTCTCCTCGCGACCTCACCAGGTCCTTCATACCAGGTCCTTCATGCCAGGTCCTTCATGCCAGGTCCTTCATGCCAGGTCCTTCATACCAGGTCTTTCATGCCAGGTCCTTCATGCCAGGTCCTTCATACCAGGTCTTTCATGCCAGGTCCTTCATACTAGGTCCTTCATGCCAGGTCCTTCATGCCAGGTCCTTCATGCCAAGTCCTTCATACCAGGTCCTTCATGCCAGGTCCTTCATCACGACCTCACCAGGTCTATCAACGACCTCACCAGGTCTATCAACGACCTCCTCAAATTACAGGTCTTTCAACGACCTCAAGAATATTTATGCCATACAGGGGGTTATTCTCACTTTATCTAATGAAATTAACTTATTATTAGCACAATTAGCTATTAATGATATTTTTTGTAGCTCTCTCTATGTGCAGGTCACATGAACACGACCTCACTCCCCATGAGCTATTTTTGCACAAATGTGCCACATTGCTTTCACTGAACTCTTTACAAGTGAAATGCTTGACATACAATATGGCCACCCTCATTGACTAGTGAGTCACTCGTATGCGGGACGACCTCAAACACAATTCTCTAGCCACACGCCTGGTCGAATGCATTCACTCTCAACGCAATGCAGACCCACAAAGGCCACATGCCCGAGAATTGTCAAACAGGTCTCCACGCTGCGACCATTCACTAGATCGGGCACCAAAAGGTTCCAAGTAACTCTCAAAACACTTGGTCAACCAATGTTCTTTCTCAAACGAGCTACATGTGCACTCCAAAGTGCCACATCTATCGGAATGTCCAATCACAAGGCGACAAAGATAGTACATACAAAACTCATAAGGAAGACATACAGTTCAGCGTAAGTCTCTTACTAAATTTTATAATATTTCACATGGTAACATTATCAACAAGTATCAGGTCTATGCAACTCGACCACAAAAAGACAACCACCCATGAATGCAAGAAGACCCACTTCAGTACGACCTGCTTGCAGCTGTCCATCTCGTCTACATGCCTTCTGAACGAGCTACCAGGTCTCCCTGGAACTAACTAGCTCGCTATACACAAATTCATGATCGAGTTGCCATTACCACAATGGACCTTCATCGCGTCCTGCAAATCTCAATGATCAAGCTCATCAAAATTTGGGGCGGATCGACTTCGTTAAAGAACCCCATATTTCATTCATCTTGGGGGCTGGATCGGTTCGATTATTTTTTTTCAGCCCGAACTCCGTTCAACGTAAAAAGAGGGGACTTATGTAGGGGTACTATATACAACATACATGTGGCACCATCTCTACCGTCCATCATGGTGCCACATGTCAATATCTAATGGGCTCTCTCTTGATGGCACAAGTTACAAAGTTAAGCCTTATTATTACAAAGATATTTTGACCATTATTACCCTATTAATTGCTAAGAATGGAGTTACATTGTAGCCTATAAATATAAAGGCAAACTACTCATCTTCTCATGGTCTCATGGTGAATCATACACAAGACCTCAACACTCTCTCATGAGACCTCACCTCTCAGGTCTCATCTCTCTCTTGAGCTCTCTCCATTATCGAGCTCCCATTTTGTATCACCACTACTATAATAAAGTTCATTCTCTCTCTCCGTGGATGTAGGCACAATTGTCGAACCACGTATATAATGGTGTTCACGTCTCTACTTTATTATTGTTCATATCAGACACATCATCATCTTTCATTAATGTATTGACCAACCTCACAAAAATGGTTAATACAGTCGAGAAATCGGATCTAAACTACGCCCAGTATACATAAACTGGGCGCGGAAGCAAGCCTATATGTAGTTCATTTATATAGGTGATTGGGACAATGACTAGCTCATTAATTGTCTAACGACAGGATCAATTAATGAGCTTATATTACAAATTGATTGTGAAAAAAATCGTAACTGAAGAGAATAAATGTGACTCCCAAAAGCTTAATCTTATTTTCTACATCATTGGCCTTATCTACAAAACCAAACACAAACTAGGGTTTGTCGAGAAATCGGACCTAAAACTGCGTCCAGTATGCATAAACACGCAGTTGGTTCGAACGTCCAAAGAATTGGATCGAACGTCTGACACGAATCTCCAATTTCTAGAGAGCATGTAAAACAACCATTCGAACGTCCCAAATTTTGGTTCGGCGGGCAGTGTGTTCCTGAAACCGCAAATTTTTATATAATACTAGAATTAATTAAATTACACTATATAATAATAAATTTTGAATATTTTCTTTGATGATGCTCAAAAATAGAGTTTGGCAAAAGCTTGATTCTTAGCAAATTTTATGTAGTTAAATTTTTGACAAACTATGTAGTCGCGTTTAACACAAACTCGATTGAAATAGAGTTTGGGTATTATTTTACATAAATACCCAAAAATTGTTACTATATCCTATAAATAAAATAAAATAAATATTGTAACATATTAAAATTTAGCAGAACTGCGAAACACCTAAATTTCAGCTTAGAAACCAATCATAAACCTTTCGAAGGCACTGCTGATGGTAATTTCAGTTTTCCATAGTTGTGGTCTTGAGGAGTATAAAAATACATTAATAAGGGAGTTCCACACTTTTAAAGGTGACAGGTGATTCTGCTCCTTGTAGTGATTTCCAATATTTTATCTTACATCAGATTAATTACAATGGATGACAACTCCATGGCTGATCAAGGAAAGGGTAATGGAAATGGTACTCAAAGTGCCTGCTACATATGCTATATATGTATATTCTACTAGAGTCGAGCATATAAAGACAGTAATTTCAAGTCCAGTTCATGCGTAGGTCAATGCTATAGACAGACTCCATCACATTAATTTCGCATTAATTTTGTTAGTCTAAATAGTTAGATTCCAATGAGACACATTCATTCATATATGGAGACTTGGTCTTTTTAGTCTTGTTTGTTTTGTATTCATTTGATTCGATCGTGGTTAAATCCTTTCCATGGAATTTTTTCATAGAGTGGCCCATATTGAGGTTTCAAATTCAAAATTGTAGTTAGCCGTCATGTTTAAACTTCTTAATAGGCTTTATTGGATGGCATAAAGATTACAATAGAGATGGAGAAAATTGAAGCAAGGTATTCACGCTGGGATATCTGACACTGATGTTGATTTGTACAACCTATAGGACTTGGTTAAGTCCTATAACCCCACTTCCAATTAGGCTTTCATTGAACCTCAAATCTTCCCTTTAACCCCACTTCCAATTTTCTTTTCTAAAATAGCTATGGGTAAGTCGATCCATAACCAAGTGAGCAATATCACAACATTTGATCTCCATAAAAAGGGTGTGTTGCATACTAATGAGAAGCATCACACAGGTATTACAGTCCAATACAAATCTATCATCTGCAACCTATAACAAGCAGAACAACTCAAAACATTTATAAAGAAAAAGAGCAAATGTCCATTTTTATTTCCTAACATAACACACAATAAACCTACAAACATGAACAACATTTTTTTATGAATTTATTTCTAAAATCATCCGCAAGGCTTGGTAAAGGTCAATTATATTCATCACTCAGAAATACTCAGTAAACCCCCAATTGGAAATTGTGATTGCAATTCTACCAAATAGAATTTCTTGAACTTGAAATCACCACTTTGAGAGCCTTACAACAATGGTGTAATGGTGGGGTTGGTGGGTGGAATTCGCTTGAGAAAATCCCAAGTCCTTGTAGTCGGCGCCAAATGTATTGACCATATTTGTGAGGTTGGTCAATACATTAATGAAAGATGATGTGTAAATGATATGAACAATAATAATAAAGTAGAGACATGAACACCATTGTTTACGTGGTTCGGCAATTGTGCCTACATCCACGGAGAGGGAGAAAGAAGTTTATTATAGTAGTGGTGGTGATACAAAATGGGAGCTCGATTATGAGGAGAGCTCGAGAGAGATGAGACCTGAGAGGTGAGGTCTCATCATGAGAGATTTGGGAGGTCGTTGATCATGAGACCTCACCATGAGATAGTGTTGAGAGCATTCCACTATCAGAAGATAAGATATGTGAGAAGATGAGAACATGTGAGAAGATCAGAACATGCCTAGAATGAGTAGCTTGCCTTCATATTTATAGGCTACAATGTAACTCCACTCTTAGCATTTACTAGGGTAATAATGAGAGAATATCTTTGTAGTAATTGGCTTTAACTTTGTAACTTGTGTCATCAAGAGAGAACCCATTAGATGTTGACACGTGGCACCATGATGAACGGTACAGATGGTGCCACATGTATGTTGTATATAGTACCCCTACAATGTTTCTTGATACGAAGTAATTCACTGACAACATCAATCATTATCATCCGTTCCGCCGGTGCTTCTGTCCAACAAGTGACTCCAAGTGTGATTGCAGAAACCAAACAATCTTGTAGTCTAGCTTGGGTGTTGCTCTGCTCCACAATTTCATTATTAGCTTCAACAAGCAGGGTATCCACAATGCCCATCACTTGATTCGGCAAAGCCATTGCAGCATAGTTATGCAAACTCAAACCATTCAGAAACATCTCATCTGTTGGTCTCTTTCTTGTAAACATCTCTAGCAACAATATCCCATAACTGTACACATCTCCTTGCATGGACACCTTAACACCCATGCCGTACTCTGCCATTTATTTAATAAAGTCATATAATTAAGCATGCACTAAGAAGTATGTTATATAAAGCATAATTGCATGTGTTAATAGAAGATTGTGAATTACCTGGAGCAACATATCCAATTGAACCTCTTATGACATCTGAACTGAGCTGACTTTGCGAAGAATCATAGGAAGCGGCAGAGAACATCTTTGCTATTCCAAAATCAGCTACATGAGCAATCAAGTCATCATCAAGAAGAACATTGCTTGGTTTTAAATCACAATGCACTACAGCTGGTTGGCAGTGGTGGTGAAGGTAGTCTAGCGCAGAAGCAACATCAATGGCTATGTCGAGCCTTTGGATGAAACTCAAATTTCTAGACTCACCTTGTTGCTCATTAATTCGTGTATGTAGCCACTCCTCTAAACTCCCATTAGACATGAACTCAAAAACCAAAGCTCTAAAATCATTTCCCTGAAAGTCCACGCTTGAGCAAGCAGTTATGATTTTAAGAAGGTTTCGATGACGAAGATGTCTCAAGGCATTGCATTCAGTTAAGAAACTCTTGGAAGCTCCTTCTCTTTGAAGATTGAGAACCTTCACTGCAACAGTTTGGTTGATATCTTGGAGTATGCTTTTAAACACAGAGCCATAACTCCCAACACCAATCAGATAGTCCATAGAAAATCCATTTGTTACTCGAAAGAGCTCCAAGTAAGAGATCCTCTTGTAGGATGGAATATTAGACAATGTTGTTAAAGATGGTTTATTGTTAAACACTTTTCTTAGATAAAAAGTTAGGAAGAAAAGCAATAACAAAAACAAACATAGGCTTCCAACAGATATAGGGATAATCACTTTGACTAATAATGATGTCTTCTTCTTTGTTTTCTTTGTTTGGATGCATGGAAGAAGCTCCAAGCCTTCATTACCTCCACACAATTTATTATTTCCAACAACTGAAACTAAACTTGAATTTGCAAACACCCCGTTGCGTGGAACCCAACCCTCAAGCTGGTTGAATGACAAATTCAGATAGGCGAGATCTTGAAATTGCTCAAAGTATTCTGGAATCTCACCTGACAAGTTGTTACTGGAAATGTCTACTTTTACTAGACCTTGTAAAGTAATCAATGACTTGGGAATTTCTCCCTCAAAGAAGTTATTTCCCATTAAAAGTTCATTTAGGTTCAAACATTTGCCGAGTGATTCTGGAATGTGACCGGATAATTTATTATCAAAAATCGACAATGACAAAAGTTTTGTTAAGTTACCTACCTCTGATGGAAGTGAACCAGTAAGGGAATTTTGGTACAAGTGAAGGCCAGTCGTTAGAGAGGAAAGACTAATAACTTGGATGGGTATTGTACCAATGAGGTTGTTTGTAGCAAGAGTTAGAATCGCCAAGTTATGGCAGTTTCCTAGAGTGTTTGGTATGCTTCCGCTTAAATTGTTATTTGCTAAACTGAGAATCCACAGTTGAGTCAAATTACCCAAGGAAGATGGAATGTGTCCTGATAACAAGTTCCATCCTATATATAATTTTTGTAGTTGGTTGAGTTTTCCTATAGATGTAGGGATAGTTCCAATGAGATTATTTACAGAAAAACTTATTACTTCAATGTTAACTAAATTGCCAATTTCTATTGGAATATTCCCATAGATACTATTATTGTTCATACTTAGGACTTTGATTGTTGTGGAAAGATTAGATATAGAATCTGGGATTGGACCTTTGAGTTTATTAAAGGCGAAATCTAAGAGTTCTAAGTTGCTACAATTGGTTAGAGACTCTATGAAGTTGAGATCGTTTGTACCTCGGGTTCCCAATTGATTTTCACTAAACAATAACCAACGAAGTCGTTGCAACTTTCCTAAATCTCTTGGCACGGAACCGGTGAAAGCATTCGACCAGATACCAATAATTTGAAGTTTTGTAGCATTGGACAATGAAACTGGGATTGGGCCACTAAATTTATTGCCACCCAAAGAAATTTGTTGGAGTTTTGGAAGAGTAAGGCCGATATCTGGTGGAAGGCTCCCTTCGAATTGATTTTGGTAAACTCCGAAAGTATACATGGTTGAATAGTTGAAAAGGCAAGAAGGAATTCTACCTATGAGATTATTGTTGCCAATATGAAAAAAACCTAACCTCCGAATGTTGCATAAATCGCCAGGAATATTTCCCTCCAAATAATTTTCTGAAAGAATAAGATCAGTCAGAGATGTTAGGTTCCCAAGAGATGGTGGAATTTTTCCAGTCAAGTTGTTTCTGTCAAGTCTCAATTCCAAAAGCTTTGATATGGAAGAAAATCCAGCAAAAATGCTCCCAGAGAGCTTATTACGGATGAGATCGATTCGTCTTAAAGCAGAACAATATGTAATATTGCTTGGAATTTCTCCTTCAAAGGAATTGTTAGGGAGAATGAGATGTCGTAGACGGATCAAGCGACCAATTTCTTTTGGTATTACTCCATGTAATGTAATTTGTTCTCAGAGAGCCAAATGGTTTTAAGAAAACTGAGGTTCCCTATGTAGGGAGAGAGTGTTCCTCCAAGTTCTCGAGATCGAAGATCTAACATGGTGACTCTCTCACGATGTCTTTGACTACATGTGATTCCTTGCCAATCACAATGGTGGAGTGAGTTATTCCATGAATTCAGTACTCCCAGTGGGTCGTCCTGAATTTGGGACTTGATTGCGAGCAACGCAAAACGATCAGATGATTCATTTCTAGAAGAAGCTGTGACTAGTGCTTCTGAGATTGATTTGAATGAACTTAGTGAAAACATACATATAAAACAGAACAACCAAGTCATTTGTTTGAAAGAAATGTGAGTAGAGATTGCATGTGAAGGCAACTCCATGGCTGGCTGATTAAGGAAAGGATAATGGAAGTGCCTTCTATAGTACTATCGAAAAGTCGAAGACTACTATCAGCAAGATTAATTACTATAAAATATAAATTATAGAAGACTCGTAGTCAAGCATATACAGAGATTAATTTCTGGTCCAGTTCATACGTTAATGCTATATATATAATGTTTGCTTTTTCCATTAGATTCAACCGTGGGTTTCACTCTTTAAATTCTAACCACTAAAATCATCCTGTCTAGAAAACTTGACTTGGTTTGTTTGAGATTCAACCGTGGCTTATAGTCTGTTCTAATACCATGTCATTCTACATAATAATATCTAATAATTATCATCCTTTAATAATTTCTATTAAAGGATTCATAGACATTTCTAAAAATTTCTATGGGGTGATGGTGATTTACCATCATATTTTGTTTTGGATTCAAGTTGTAATTTTGATTTGATTAATTAATAAAGTTTAGTTTTTATCGAAAAAAGAAAAAGATGAGACGATTAAAGGATGAACACACACACAAATATTATTTTCGTAAAAAAATAAAATTACAGAGGATGTAAAATATGATAAAAGATTATTGCATATCGATTACCATCTCGACTGAAAATTTCATCAAATAGGATCAGGAGAATGCATACACTTCTGTCTATTCTTATCTTACCAAATAATAGCTCAATAAGACACAGTTTTCGGCTGTGTTATGTTCAAGGGAAAATGATGGAAAGTGACGGAAAGTAAAAATATAACTTAACTTCAGCGAGATACAGAGAAGCCGGTGTCACGAAGGGGTAGAGGGTGGAGGAAAAGGGATTCCATTCATCCATAATTATAGAGCAATCTTTGGAATACGGTTTTTGTTTTTTAAAAAAAGAACCTATTTTCCTTATTTCACTCCCAATTCTATGGAAAGTTCTGTTTCTAAGCATCTTTTATTTTGTTTCTCACTTGTTTCGGTCGTTACATACCTCTTTTCCTCCTCGATTTCATTCATAAACAGATGCAACTAAATTTACATATTCTTAAACTAGCTTGAACCCCAAAAAGAGTATTCCTGCAATTACCAAAACTTATAATTCCTGCAAATGTATTATTACTGCTAGTATTGGTTCGATCGAATGCACTGCCACTATTATTAACATGTAACACCACGATAATGGTGCAACTCAGTTACCGTTTGACTCGTAAACATGCGCTCTATCGGTAAATCGGGTTTACATGTAACTCCAAGTCTTGTTGCTAAAACCAAACCTTCATGTGGTTCTTGCATATTGATTTGCCCAACAGTATCAAGTACCTCGCCATTTTCTTCTAAAAACACCAACGGATCTACAATACCCGACCATGACTTTATTAGATAGGTGATAGTAGACATTTGTGTATCTACTATCAAAAGATATATTTTGTATTGAAATTTTCCTTCTTATGCCTGTAAATATTGATTACCAATGTATAACAAGTAACAAACAAGGATCGTACCTACCTCGAAGGGGGAATTCTTAGCTCAAACACAATAGAAAACAATAACTTAAGAACACCACATAAACCAATTAACAAGATTGAGATTGATTCTACTTTCTACAGGCAATAAATAAATAAACTAATACTTAAACTAATAATAGAAGATGGATAGAGATGGAAAGAAGATCTTATGATAAATAAGGGGAAGAGTTGGTATCCAAAAACTAAACAATGCAAACATACATGCCATTCATTCGTGTTCATCTATAACAATTAAGTAGTCACCTCTCAGCTATTCCAATTAATCATTAATACTTTAATAATCAAGTAGTCACATCTCAGTTATTCCACTCAATTAAAATGGGATTCTCTTATATGTGCTATTGAATATGCTTCATTAATTAAACCGCCACCTCTCAGCTATTTAATTTAATTAACTCAACATATTAATTCATAAACAAACCGTCATCTCTCGGTTATTCAATTTGATTAAAAAAAGGGGTCTAATAAAAGAGATTAATTCTAGATATATGATAGTCACCTCTCAGCTATTCCATCATATATCTGTAATTAATCTAATATAACCATTATAGCTAGGTCTCTCTATACTCTAACAATAGTATTTAATCAACATGGATAACAATAACACATAAATAATCATGCTTACTTCATATAGCGAATAGAAATAAACAAGCATTAAGAACTTTGAATCACAATGAACATAAGAATAAACATGGTGTTTTTGTATTATCTAGAGTGCTTCAACCATTCCCCCTAAAGGGAACTTAGCTACTTATCATTGATAATGACACCAAAGAATAAGTAAATAAAGAACACAACAACATAATGGAAAAGAAAATGGATTATTATTGAGAATAAGAAGATTAATACATTAGAATGAGTTCAAGAGAAAGGTGAACTATTAACTAGCCTAAACCCTAGCTACTACTTCTCTTTATATAGAGAATACAAAGCATATTACTTGCTCACAAAGTTAGGTCAAATTCGTGGTTGCTTCTGTAGATCTTTTAGAAGCAGTAAAACTTCATGAAAACCTAATTTTCTTGGGCCTACGTTGTAGCCTGGAGCAAGACCTTCAGATAGACAGCTCATGGGCCCAAATCAGAGTTCTGGATCTTTATATAAAGTTTTTTTAAGATTGGGCGTCAAATAAAGGCTTTAATAGATCTTTTCACTTGTGGGCTTCATTATAACTTAGATTGAGCTAGAATTTGGACCACCCATCTTGGACATAAAGTCAAGTCCATAGGTGATAGGACCAGTCCACGGGGTGTGCTCAGCAACTCTGTGGATGCAAACAACAATTCTTCTTTCTTGTGCAAATAACACTCTTTTAATGGCTTTTCTTGGCTTTTGGCAGGCTTTAACACAATATTCACATTTTTGCTCATGAAACCTACACAAATGGCAAAAAATCACTAATCAATAGATATAACTCAAAAATATAAGCTAAGTGCTATGCAAACAATATGTTATTCGGGGGATAAAGATACACTTTTGAGAACTTGTCAAATACCCCCAAACAGCACTTTGTTTGTCCTCAAGTAAATGTGAGAAGAAAAGAAATAATGACTCAAAAGAGAAATAGAACTAGGGTGATTGCATTAACCATAGGCATCAAGGCTTTAAAACCACGCAAGGGCTTCCCAGGTGGAGGAGTTATAATCTTCTGAGGGTTTTCTAGAAAAGATACCCACAAACTTACTACAATGACTAATCCAAAGAACAGGATGTTTTACCATTTACCTCAGAAATGGATGTCATCCATACAGTATATCAAGGATAAGGATTTGGAAAACCGTTCATAGGAGATAGCGTATTACAAATGCATGAAAAATAAGCATAATGGTTTCAAATGCATCCAAGACAGGGATGTACACATACAACCACAGGTCTTAAGTCACCATTGGAAAGGTCGCTTTGACTTCTGCCTCACAGACATACACTCGGAAATAAAAATCACTCAGAGATGGTGTTTATCATTTTACCCTATGTGAGGAAAGAAGATGGACAATCATGTCACATATATCATAAGAATGGACTAGTGTAATAGAATGAACTTAGTCTCAAAGAATGGAAAAGTTAGTCGTGCTTGAGATGTCGGATTTTTCACCTTAGCACCTTCTCAATTACTCGCCACATCCTACCATATCGGCTTTGATCAACAAAAGACAGTAATAGGTTGTAACTAGGCTTAGAACATGTCTAGAAATGAAAAAGGTTTTTGTGAAATATTTTTGGAACATTCGGGCCTTCAATTCTTGTAATTTATAATAACAACATTTGGAGAAATTTTTGGATTTTTTCTCTCCAGTAGAAGTGTTTTTCATCTTCTTTGGGAAAATTCAATGAAACTCTAGCTAATTTGTTTGGAATCTTACTTTCTTTTGATTTTCTTGATTTTTTGGAAGATTCTGGCTTTTCAGGAATTTTTCAAACCTTTTGATTTTCAACATTTGGTTCATCTCGCTAGTTTGGAGATTTCTTTGTATTTCTCATTTTCTTCTTTGTAACCACAGAAACAATCATCCTCATGTTCCCAAAAGATCGAGTAGGTAAAAGAACCTGAACATTCTAAGGGTAACTACTCCGCCAATGGAGTTGGGTAAGGATGATGGGCTAAAGAAAAATGCTAAGTAACAAGAAAGGCTCAGAATGTTCAACCTAAGGGATAAATCATTATCAGGGTAGGCTAAGGTAAATAGGGCTTAACTAAATGTCTTTATATCATTTCTAAGTGCTAATATGGTGATCACATCTTGAATAAGGTATAAAACTCAAGTTTATATTACACCCACCTGATGTCATCTCAAGGCTAACTGGAAAAATGAATATGAGACTAAAATTAAAACAGACAAAACTGAGAGGTTGAGTCTTTTGACTTCAGATGTACGTAATAACTCTCCAAGAAAATGACGGGTCTCAAAAGCTCACTGTGTTAAGTCTCCACACTTATTCCTCAAGATTCTCAAGGTGTAATTGCATGTGCACACGTATCTGCCATAAATGCAAGTGAATGTCATGCTTATGCTCATGAAAATGTAGTATGGGACTCAACTACTTGTTGAAGCAATAAATATCCTTAAACTTGAAAAGGATGAAATTAAACCATTATACTCATCATTTTATCCCCAACTTTAGAAAAGTCTTTGTAACAAAGAATTTTTAGATTTTTCAAAATTTTGGATTTTTATACAAGTATGGAAAAAGAAGTTTGAAAATCTTTTGCAAAAAGGTTGTAATACAAGGAATTACATACTAAGACACAACTGAAATAAAATATGCTGAAATAAAAGACTGACTCAACAAAAAAGAGAAATCCTATCCTAAGCTCTCCGTTCTCAAACAACACTTGGTGGGAGGTCATCCAAGTCATCACACCACTTGATGATCGCACGCATCATCACACCCCAATCATCTTCGCCATTTGCCACAAACTCATCATCTTTGTGTAAAACAGGGTAAGTCTCATACTCAGAATCAGCCACCGAAGTGAATTGGCGGCTTCTCCTGATGTACCGATGAGTTGGATCCATAGATGGTAGGCGGGTCCAATCAATATATTTGGCCCGCCACTCAGGATAGCTATAAAGGATAGTCTTACAAATAACAGTAGGAAACAACAACTTATCATGTCCCATGATGAACACATTACGGATACTATCTAGAATCATAGAAAATATGTCAAGGGGATTATAACCCTGAACTGTACCATACACTGCATGCATAGGAATCTCATTAACATACTCCAACGTCTCATACCCCAACAAATTCCTCATAACCCATAAAACAACAGTAGCAACATTAACAGGAAGAGAGATAGTGGGTGCAACAGGTAACTGAGCTGGGTACATGGAAAATGTGCAAGGCCCAAAGTTATCAAGGTAATTTTCAAGGACATCAACATCATTGTCATTGTGGTAGTTATAGTAGGGTGTTACAAGACTGAAGGCAAAAAGGTTGCCAAAGATAAGAGAGATGGCAACTAGGCCTGGCCATATGAACCGAATACCCAAGCCCGACCGAAAATCCGACAAAAAAACTCGCTCGGTACCCGAACCCGACCTGATATGGGCCCGAGATCGACCCGAGAACGAAATTTTCATATAGGGTTTGGACATTCCATCTAAGACCGACCCGAAACCGAGACCGACCCGATTTTTAACCCGAAACCAGACATATAAGCCCGTTTAGCCCAAGCCCGAGCCCGACATAAATTAAATTTAACTACAAACTATTTTTCATGTACATGGCAACAATTAAATTTTTTGACTTTTCTATCAAACCACTAAAAATTTATTAGGTCATTAGGTGAGACTTTGTACTTCCAAAGTTCCAAGTTTCAACAAGACAACCATGCAATAATTACTTCCAAAGCTAGTACATTTAACTTATTCTGAAAATAGATTGTTGTTTTGACTACACAACCCTTAAAAAAGAGTTGTTAGGAGTTTCAACAACTTTCTTTTAAGGTTAAAATTGTCTTTGTAAGTAATATTTGAATTATATCATATAAACCATATAATTTAGAACTCTCAAGTCTCAACAACTCTATTTTAAGACTACCATAATTTTTGTACCATAGAACCCTTAAAATAGAGTTGTTAGGACTCTCAACAACTCTATTTTAAGGTTAAATATGTCTTTGTGACCAAATTTTTTATTTTACCATTTAGACCATAAAATATAGTTGTTAGAACTCTTAACAACTCTATTTTGAGGCTAACATAGTCTTTTGCAATGTTAAAAAAAGTATAAATTCAATGCATTAATACACTTCAATTTACAAGTTCACAAAATCTCTTAAGCTTTCTCAATCTCTCTCAAACTCACACTTCATTTTTTATTATAGCTTTCAAGTTAAGAAAAACTCAATTTGGAGTCAAGATTAAATATTTTTTCGAAGCTTGGAATCAAAGGTTCAATTATCCAAGTGAATATTCAAGATCAAAAGGCTCAAATGTTTGGTTAGTTATTTACATTCATAGCAAAACTTTATATAAATTATGTCGGGTAAACAAACCCGACCCGAGACCGAGCCCGATAATTACCCGATAAAATCGGGTACCATACCGGGTTTGAACACCTATTTTTTATATTATCCGAGACCGAAACCGACCCGATTTTATACCAACCCGAGTAGGATAACCGGATACCCGACCGTACCCGACATCTCGGGCTCGGGTTCGGGTCGGGTACCCGATTTGGACAGGCCTAATGGCAACAACATTAAAAATGACCACAGATTCATGCATGTAAACCTGGAAACCATCAAAAGAAAGAGTATGCGCAAACATGAGGTAGAAGTCTCTTGCCATAGAGGGTGAGTAATCAGCAGTAGAATCATACAGAAAACTTCTCTAACCCTTGTTAAAAATTTCATCCCGAAAAGAGGCTCCATAAGGACCATTCATAATACCAGAAAAATCCATCTCAGAAACAATATCCATACCACTTGGCACCCACAAGTCATTCTGGACGTCAGCCATTGAAAAAAAGAGGAAGAAAACACCAACAACCAGCACGAAAATTGAGAAAACAATACAGAAACCAAGGCAGAAAAACCTTGGCAGACTCGAGCTCGACTCGAGATCAGGAAAACTTATCTGGAACTCGACTCGAGATTGAGCAGTTTCCAGACCAAGGCAGAAAAACCTTGGCAGACTCGAGCTCGACTCGAGATCAGGAAAACTTATCTGGAACTCGACTCGAGATTGAGCAGTTTCCAGAAAAATAAATTTTTTTTGTAAAGTGACGGCCTCCTTTGTTGATTTTGGTATTCATAGGCAAAATAAAAGAGTTTAAATCAAATTAGGACTCAAAATATTGCCAATATCTTTTAGGGTTTCATAAAACAAAACCCTAATCCTTTAACTTAAAAATATTTAGAATTAGGTCCTTAGGACCAGAAAAATTTTAAAAATAACTCCACAAGTCCAGATTTTTGCAATAAAGCTCATAAATGATCGAAAATTCCAGAAAAGGACAACAAGTTTGGAAATTAAATTTTCATCGATTTCATAAAATATTTATAATCAAGTACATGGACTGAAATTTATTACATTTGACTATTTGAGAGCAAATGATTAAAAACAAAATAAAACAAATACAAGGAAATAAAAACAACAATGGCTGACTACTCTCTCAACCATGTCGACGACGAGACTGCCCCTGGCCTTCGTCCAATCGACGCTGGACGTTCTCGACTGCGTCCAGAACCCATACCCTTCCAGATGAGTTGGAACCGCTCCTAGTTGGTATGAACCTGATCGAAGGCCCGCTGATCGCCGGGCCTGTAATGAACTGGTGGCTCCTCATGTGGGTCCCACAATTGCTGGCGACATGCAGACACACCGGGGTTTCAGACCTCAAGACGGACAACTGACTCCAAAGACAGGGCAAAAGGAAGAGGCGCGTCCCAGTAGTGAAGAATACTCATCACCAGGATAGGAAGAGAGGCAGAAGTGGTACGGGCGCTGGTGATGGTCTGAAACAGGCGCCAGACCATACAATAACCATACAGATCTTCCTGGAGAAGACGCAGGATGTGGATGCCCTTTGAGAACAGCTCGCTCATCCTGTTCGTCCCAAGGACATTGGTGGTCAACTAGTGAGCCACCAAGCCTTGGTTCACCCAGAGCCAGCCGATCAAGATGTGGTTGCTATACCGGTGCGCCGCCCGATCATCGACTAGAACAACCTCGATGATCTCGGGGGTTACCAGTGCAGCATCCTGCTGAATGGGAGCTCCATCGAGATCGAGGCCCGTGACCGCAGAAATGGTCTCGGGCGAAAGTGGAAACTGATGATCTCTTTCCCAATTTATAATAATGCCATCATTGGTCGGCTCTATGGGATCGTAGAATCGACGAACCAATTGAGCGTCAAATGGTTCGTAATCAACGCCTAGGAGTGCACCCCAGTAGTGAAGAATACTCATCACCAGGATAGAAAGAGAGGCAGAAGTGGTACGGGCGCTGGTGATGGTCTAAAACAGACGCCAGACCATACAATAACCATACAGATCTTCCTGGAGAAGACGCAGGATGTGGATGCCCTCTGAGTACAGCTCACTCATCCTGTTCGTCCCAAGGACATTGGTCGTCAACTAGTGAGCCACCAAGCCTTGGTTCACTCAGAGCCAGCCGATCAAGATGTGGTTGCTATACCAGTGCGCCGCCCGATCATCGACTAGAACAACCTCGATGATCTCGGGGGTTACCAGTGCAGCATCCTGCTGAATGGGAGCTTCATCGAGATCGAGGCCCGTGACCGCAGAAATGGTCTCGGGCGAAAGTGGAAACTGATGATCTCTTTCCCAATTTATAATAATGCCATCATTGGTCGGCTCTATGGGATCGTAGAATCGACGAACCAATTGAGCATCAAATGGTTCGTAATCAACGCCTAGGAGTGCACCCCAACCTCTGGGATAAATCCTCTTTACCAAACCAAATCCAAAGCGATTATCATCGAAGAGACGAGAATAATCGCGTTCATGGATAACAACTCTAGATCTCCTTCTAGGAGGCATGATTGCAACAGAATAAGGTATAGAATTGAAGAGAATCGAGAGGGGAACACACAACAACAAGAATTTTTGAATTTAGACAAGAATTGGAGGAGAAAAAAGGAGAGAGAAAATGATCATTCTCGAAACTCGAGTAAAGTTCTGAAAAGTAAGAAGACTCCTGTTGACTTGGTTTGACCAGGTTTGACTGTAAAAAAGAAAATGACTTGTGACTTGTCTACTGTACCCAAGGGTATATATAGGCAGTCACAAACCCGTTACGTAACACCACCCCCCCCCCCCCCCCCCACTACTGGAATTAGTAGAAATAACGGTTTTACCCTCGGGATGCGTAACGACACAAAATATTTCAAAATTAATTTTGAAAATTCCGTGATAATGGTAAATTATATTCTCGCGAATATGAATACCATTAAGATGTCAAATTAATTTCAAAAATCAAGCAATAATTATTTAAAATTGAAATAAATTCAAATTTGTACTTGCAATAATTATTTAACCAATCGAACCACAACAGAGAGTGGGTGGGCCACGCCCACCCCGAAACAAAACTTGAACACAAACTCAAAAAGGGTAGTTTATCAGCCAAAAAATCACTAAACCCGGCAACAAAAAAGAAGAAATAAAACACGATCGGGCTTAGAAGATATATAGGGCTGCCTCCCAAGATCGCTAAGTTTAACGTCTTCAGCCCGACAGGAAGACAAACAGGAAACACTCCCTAGATAAACGCTACTAAAAAACAAAGATGCAAGAGAGATAAAACGTTAGAGTTCAATGCGCGAGATCCTGATGTCTAAGATACAACAAAGAGACTTAAAAGAAGATGGGAATTAACTTTCCCACCCTCAAACAGAGCGGAAAACAGGTATGTTTGATGGTGACGCTCAAGAGAAAAGCATGCACTGGATCAATTATACTCAGCCAGTAAGAGTTTGTGGACTAACGGTCCCGACACTTTCAACCACACCTCTCAAAAGAGACAACAGAAAAGTGCAAGAGAGAGTCTGAATACTGGCAGGTCAAAGGTCAGTCTAAATAGGTAGGGTCCTCTAAGAGAGTTTCTTCAACTTCAGGGAACCTTAATTCGTGGAAATGCTTAAGACGTTGACCATTAACTTGAAAATCAGGACCGTCTGCGGGGTTAACACATGTAATAACACCATAAGAAGTTACTGCAGACACAACAAAGGGACCCGACCAACGAGACTGTAGTTTACTACAAAATAAATTCAAACGAAAGTTATTAAGTAAAACTTTATCCCCAATTTGAAAATCTCTACGTAAGATCTGACGATCATGTAGTTTTTTTATGTTAGCTTTATAGGACTTGGAAAGATCATAAGCTTCATATCGGAGTTCCTCAAGCTCAGAAAGCTGGAGTTTTCTCCTCTTACCCGCCTGATCGAGATTATAGTTGAGCTTTTTCATTGCCGAAAAGGCTCGGTGCTGAAGCTTGACAGGTAGGTGACATGATTTTTCAAAAACAAGAAGAAAGGGAGACATGCCTATGGGAGATTTGAAAGCAGTACGATAGGCCCATAATGCATCACTGACTCTACGAGACCAATCAACCTTTTCAGGGTCATTTGTTTTTTGCAAAATATTTTTAATCTCTCTATTGGAAACCTCAGCTTGGCCATTGGTTTGCGGATGATACACAAGGGCCACTTTGTGAGTTACTCCATACTTTTGGACAAGTTTTTGAAAAGCTTTATTGCAGAAATGGCTCCCCCCATCACTGATGATCACACGGGGAACGCCAAATCGAGCAAAAATATACTCTTTGATAAAATTTACTACAGTTTCTTGGTCGCTGTGCCTTGTGGGAATGGCCTCGATCCATTTTGAAACATAGTCTACTGCGACCAGAATGTACAAAAAAACCATGACAACCAGAAAAAGAACCCATGAAACCAATGCCCCATACATAAAAAACTTCTATAGGAAGAATTGGATGTAAGGGCAACGAATGTAGACTATACAATGCAGTTGAGCGTTCTTAAAGAGAGTTGGCCAATAAAAACCACACTGCAATATTTTAGCAGCTATCTTTTTGGCACTAAAGTGTCCACCACAAGCATGCTCATGGAAGAACTTAAGGACCTCTTGTTGCTCCCAGTCGGGAATGCAACGACGAATAATCTGCTCAGGACAGTACTTAAAAAGATAAGGGTCATCCGAGAAATAATACTTGGCATTAGCAAGGAATTTGGATGTGTCTTGCTTGTTCCAATGACTTGGAAATTTGTTGCTAGCCAAGTAATTAACTATATCTGCGAACCATGGAGCATTCGATATGGCAAAAAGAAGTTCATCAGGAAAGTTTTCAGAAATGACACTAGAATCCTCAGGAGGGCCGAGTCTAGACAAGTGGTCGGCTACTATATTTTCGTTCGTTTTTTAATCTTTAATTTCAATGTCAAATTCTTGAAACAATATAATCCAACGAATAAGGCGCTGCTTAGTTTCCTTCTTGGAGAGGAGGAATCTAAAGGCAACATCATCCGTAAAGATACCAGTACGGGAACCTAAAAGGTAGGATCGAAACTTATCAAGGGCATATACTATGGCTAACAGCTCTTTCTCAGTCGTAGAGTAATTTTGTTGAGCATTATTAAGAGTTTTGTTAGCATACTATATGACATGGGGCTTACCATCTAGAAGTTGACCTAAAACAGCCCCGACAGCAAATTCTGACGCATCGCACATCAGCTCAAAGGGTTTACTCCAATCAGGTGGCCTAATGATGGGTGCAGTTGTAAGGGCGGCCTTGAGATTTTCAAAGGTAGTCTTGCATTCTTTTGTGAAATCAAAAGGTGCATCCTTAAACAATAAATTGGTTAAGGGGTGAGCTTTCTTTGAAAAGTCTTGGATAAAGCGTCGATAGAATCTTGCATGGCCTAAAAAGGCTCGAATATCCCTAATAGATCTAGGAATAGGCAAGGATGAAACAAGATCTACTTTAGCTTTATCCATAGTACAAAAAATCGGTATCGATCAATATATCGTAATCCCCAAAATCCGATATATCCGGATATATCGGAATATATCTACCGATATATTCAGTTTTAATTTGTAGAAAAAAAACCATACACCCAAAAAATTAAATCTAACCAAATTAAAATCGAAATCTTAGTCAAGATCTTGCAAGATCACAGTCTTTCCATATCAAAACAATTACAGCATTTAGAGCTCAACGACCAAATAGCTGGTTTCATAGGGGCCAAGGACAATGCAAACGTTTGCTTAGGTTTTAGGACAACTCAACTTAAAGACCAAGATACCCTCCTCCATCTAATTCATTTTCCTTCCTGTTCGTGGTTTCTATCTCTCATCTCTTTCTCTCTCTCCCCCGATCTCTCTATTTCGAACAACACGGAAAGCTCTATCAACAATATATAATCAATCATTGTGATCCATCTTTCATTGATGTCCAATCTCTCTCTAAACATTTCTCTGCAATTTTCGTCAAATTTGGTTTATTACTAAAACTTACATCTAATTCAATTGTTGATCTCTCTCTCTCTGCACCGTTCATATTTAATGGCTAGTCCAAAATCAAATAAAACTCCATTTTCACGGCAATATCTCTGTTGCCATCGTTCAAGCTAATCACTTGTTGAACATTATGTTTTCACAGCATTATCTCTATTAATGGAGTTTGTAGTTATGGGAACTAAATTTACTAGTATATTGAAATTGCAAATGATTCCAGTTTTCTCACATTACCATCATCACCACCACCACCAACAACTTAAATTACTCAATTTCCCAACAACAACTATGATAAAAGAACAAAAAGATGTTCGATATTTTATTGGTTCCACTGAAGAAGAATTATATATATATATATATATATATATATTGTGGATGTAATTTTATATTTCATTAACAAATGATTACCATATTAATCTGATTAGTAAATTAATCATGTCTGATTTTAATTGATTAACATATTAATCAATAATTTTCTTTAATTGATTAATATATTAATTAATTTTGGTGAATTCTGTGATATCTTTGATCGGTAACGACCATAATCGTTCAAAACTGATTAAAGATTTAATTTGTTAATTAACATATTAATATGTTTTTTTTTTTGTTTTTTTTTTTTTTTTTGCTAGGTTAGCAAATTTTATATAAAAAAAAAATAAAGGATTACAAGGATGAGAGTGGGTTGTAACAATTTTACATCTCACTCTCTGCAAAACTAAAACAGTAGCGTACAATTCAATTTCAACCTTTCAATCTCACATAAGGAGTATGGGGGTATTCACAACTTAGAAGCCATGCAGGTCTCCCTACATACACCTCCACAACCTGATTGTCCAGATCTGTTCATTTTTTAGTTGCCACATCTGCCGAGAAATTCGCTTCTCTGAAACATATTAATATGTTTACAAACAATTTAGTTGATTAATATACTAATCAACTAAGATATTTCTATTTGTCTTTTTTTGTCTAGTTGATTAGTGTATTAATCAATTAAGAAATTTCTACTTCTTTTTTTTTTTTGTTCAATTGATTAGTGTATTAATCAACTCAAACGGTAGTTGATTAGTGTATTAATCAACTCAAACGGTAGTTGATTAGTGTATTAATCAACTCAAACGGTAGTTGATTAGTACATTAATCAACTCAAACTGAAGTTGATTAATATACTAATCAAATTAATAGTTGAGTACTTGAGTAGTATATTGATCAACTAAGAAATTTCTATTTCTATTTACTGTTAAGTTGATTAGTGCATTAATCAACTCATTCACTAGTTGATTAATACATTAATCTACTCAACTTGAAGTTGATTAAAATACTAATTAACTAAACAAATTATTTCTCTATTCTGTTTAATTATTAGTATATTAATTAATTTAATCATTAATTAGTATATTGATCAATTTAAACTGAAGTTGATTAATATACAGAGCCGGTATCCAAACCCCACCAATCGGTAATTAGGCCCCACTAAACAAATTTACTAATACCAGTTATATCCCAAAGAATAATAGAAAAAAGTGAGTAAACCCCAGTTTTTGCACCCCACCTCCATCCTATTTTTTTAGTAAACACACCCCATACAAACTCTAATTTTCTTCTATCTTCCCCATTTGAAACACTTATTCTCTATTTTTTTTTATGTATTTGCTTCTTTAAACTAAAAAAATCACTTTTTAGAAAAGAAAAACATGGAAGAAGCTTCTGAAAATGACTTTGTTTCTTTAAAAGAAATTTTTGTAGAAAAATCATTTTTAGAAAACATGGGAAACACCCAACCCGGTCTTGAAAGTCTAGAGAGCTTTCAACATGTAAATCTCACAAACAATGGCGATCAAAACCTAATGGTACGTATAAAAATTCCACTTTCTTTTCTGATCTGAACTTAATAATACATGAACAACTGAAATCTATCTTACAGATCGAAACCCTACTCTAGACAGTTGAAGAAAACAGATCATATTGAATCTTTGCGGTTTACGACCACAGAATATTACTATATATAACAGTTTACATAAACCGAGAAATACATTTGGTTTCGGTTTGTTCAAACCGTTTGATGGGCTAAATTTTCGGTTTGGTATTTTAAAAATGCTAACTCTCACAATGTTCAAATGTCTAACCGATTCAGGAAGTCAATTTCAGTTTAATCTTCCTGTTCATGAGGAAAAAAAAAATTGAAAATCTAAATTGTGTGCAAGTAGAATACTGGACACCAAGGTATTAGCAATGTGTAGGTATTTATCGGAGTATATTTACCAGGTGGGGTGGGAATATCGACTAATTAAACCCGGGTGCGGTGGGATTACCAGTTGGGGCCTAATTACCAATAGGTGGCGTTTGGATACCGGCTTCATTAATATATTAGTCAATTTAAATTGAAGTTTGATTGGTGTAATATTGGCATACTAATCCATTTCTCATGTTTTAACCACAAGACAACTCCTATTTCTCACTTTTAACCAAATGACAACTCATAGCTATTAATTTTTATAACATTGCAAAAACATTATATTATGCTTCTTTGGTAAAGCTTTGCAAAAACATTTCAGACGCTATACAACTAATAGTTACTATTGGACACGAGCGCTCTTACCAGTTAGAGCTTATGGATCCATCCAACAACACGATATAACACAGCTAAATAAACCAACACAGTCATCATAATAATGCCACCAATAGCTGCACCACTCATCAAACCAGAAAAACGTGAACTATTATGTTTTGTTTCACTGCTATAACCCAACACAACAGTAACTAGAAATTGCACAAATACACATCCAAAATACTCGTTTTCTTCATAAATAAAGGAACAATGACTAGAAATTGCACAAACACACATCCTAAATACCTATTTTTTACATGTATAAAGCCATGAAGGATATTTCCGTTCGAATAAAGCCAACAATTAATTTTCTTTATCTAAGATGAATTCTTGTTGAGTCCAATATAATATCAGAAGAACTAACCTGGACCAAACTGCATCATCTTCAACCCAAATTTGGTTGGACATGCACTTTAGATTCTGGTTATGCCAACTAACTTAGTATCCCCTTGTGTAAAAAAAAACAGAAAATGCAAAACCCAGATAAAATAAATCGTACCAACCTATAGTAAGGTTTTAAGGGTAATCAAATGATCCCTTTAGTTGGTTATGGATATGAATCTGAAAGTAAGTTGGGTAGTCGAACAAGACTAATCCCAATCACCTTATTCCCTACCACCAACCAATAGGGCAAGTGAAGCAAGGAAGCTTATTGAACTACCAAGAAATACATTGAAGGAAATAATGGTCAAGGTCTGTTTTTTTTTTTTTTTTTTTTTATTTTTATTTTTATTTTTATTTTTATTTTTTTTTTTATTTTATATTCATAAATTTTATTGATAAGCTCAACAAATTACACAAAAGTAGAGGACAAACGCGCTACAAACTGCGCGGCAAGTCCTTTCTGGATAGCAAACCCGATTCTCCTAAATACATATTCGTTCGAACCTGCAAGTAAACCAACCACAAAAGTGAAACCCCAAACAAGTGCAATATACTAGAATAAACAAACAATAAATAAAACAAGAATAATGGTAAAAAACACCAGAGATTTTAACGTGGTAAAACCCAAACTGGGAAACGTCCACGGAGAACCTTGATGAACACACAAAGATCTCGAAGTCTAGAAAGTATAGATTGCTCTTTTAGTATCCCTTGATAGTCACACAGTCACACAAGGAGATCGTGAAGCCAATATGCACTCACAAAGAAATATGGATTATAATGGGGAGAAGGAAGAATCAAGAAGAAGAAAATAGAAGATGATATTTTTCCATTAATAAACAAACACTCTCAATGGAGGAAGAGACGGCTAGTGAGTTAGGTTTTCTAATGAGAGAAGACTTATTTATATGGACTATATAAATATTCACAAGTCCAAAAGACGAAACAACTTGCTGGAAGAATTTCGTTCGAACCTAAAGGTTTCGTCCGAACCAAATACCAGTTTCTGCATGAATAAAAGATCTGGAAGAATTTCGTCTGAACCAAAGTGTTACGTCCGAACCAAATCTTGACAGATTGAAAACTAAGAAACTAGAGACACAAGATGATAGAGAAAGGAATAAGGAATGAGACACATACCAAGGTTCATCCTAACAATGATGTCCGAGCAAGGTAACCGATGACACAAACACGAAATGATGTCAAACCATGAAACCAAATGCTAGTTTCAAAAAGAACACTAATAACCAAAGTCTGACATGTCCAATGCATTAAGACACAACATTGCAACTAGGTAGCCTGGGCATCCATGTGTCAGAGACTCAGAGCCCCGCCTGAAACTGGCACGAAGTTTGTTTGACATCAATTTTGTCACATTGGATGTCCATGGTTATCTCGCCTTGAGTTCATTGTTAGGAAAACCAAGATGTACGCATGGTCGGTTCGTGTTCATGTCCTCTCGTGTCTTCTCGGTCAAGTTATTGGGTTCTGGACGTACGTACCTAGTTAGGGCGTACATAAGTCATGTAAGGCAGCAAACATGTTTGGTTCAGGACGTACGTACCTCTTCAGGACGTACGTACGTATGGATAGTCAGTAGGGAAGTTTGTGTTCTGGACGTACGTACCTTTACAGGACGTTCCTATGTCCAAGTAGACAGCAGGCTTATTTTCGTGTGGAAGACGTACGAACGTCATATCGACGTACGTACGTCCAAAGTCGGTTTGCACTATTTCGGCCCATTTTCCTTGGTTTCCTACCCTAAGTATAAATAGGGTTTCTCTTCCAAAGAACTAGTTAGTTCTTTGGCCGTCCAATTGAAGTCTTATTCTTTGAGTTTGTTTAGGTTTTGGTTTAGGTGGTTTTGGTGATTGAACTCATCTTCTTCTTCCTTCTTCCCCATTCATCTTCTTCTTCATTATTGTTTATATTAATTTAGCTTCGAGTCTTCTTGTGTGTTCATCAAGAAGTCGAGTATCCTTGTGTGTTCATCAAGGAACTCTGGTGTAAGCTTGTTTCATAGTTCGGCTTCGAGTCTTCTTGGGTGTTCATCAAGAAGTCGAGTGTCTTGTGCGTACATCAAGGTGCTCCGGTGAAGTCAAGGTGTTAGAGATAACCAGTAGTGTCAACTCGCAGTGATTGCAGGTAGTTGATAGGTTTGTACATCTCTTTTCATCTAGTGAATTTATTTGTTGTCGCGAGGACAACCGTGGATGTTTCCCATATTGGGTTTTACCACGTTAAAAATATCGTGTGTTCTTTATTTGTTTATTGCTTTATTGTTTGCTTTACTATTGTTATATTGCAGATATATTGGGTTTTCAATTGGTATCAGAGCAGGGCGCTTGTTAAGAAGCGTAAAGGCTCACGCGTAGATCCTTAGTGCAATTTTAATGGATTCTGATAAATTTGGAACACTAATTTGTCCTCCTAAATTTGATGGTTCTAATTTTCCCTATTGGAAAGTTCGTATGGCTGCGTATTTGCAGGCTATGAGTGAGGATGTGTGGATCGCTGTGGAAGATGGTTGGTCACCACCGAGAGTTACTACAGGTAGTACAGATGAGGTTGTTACAAGTGTTAAGCCTCGAAACACATGGAGTGTGAAAGACAAAGTTGCTTCTACTAACAACCAAAGAGGGCTTAATGCTATATTTATAGCTTTGGATGCTAGTGAATTTCGGAGAGTTCATGGTTGTATATCATCCAAAGAGGCTTGGGATAGGTTGGTAAGAACTCATGAGGGTGACATTGCTGTCAAAGAGAGTAAGCTTGAACTTCTTATTACTCAATTTGAAACTATGAAAATGGATAATAATGAATCTTTTGATGAATTCTTTATTCGTTTGCAGGATATTATCAACACTAGTGCATCTTTAGGTTTAGTGTACACCGATACTCAAATAGTACGTAAAGTTCTTCGGTCTTTGCCATCTAGATTCCGTTCTAGGAAAGATGTCATTCAAGAAAGCAATGACTTAAAGACCATGTCCATAGAGACCTTAGCAGGAAAATTGAGAACTTATGAACTTGAGGTTCAACTTGAACAACCTCAAAATAAATCCTTTGCTTTTAAAGCTGGAACTTTTGAGGATGTACAAGATGAAAAAATTAATCATGATAAGTCTCTTGACACTAAGCAACATCTAAGTATCATTTATCGTTATCTTAAACATATTTTTAAGACTATGAAATATAATGGTTTGACTAACCATGGTTTTGACGAGTGTAAGCTTCCCAAGAAATTTGGTGCACAAGGGATAGAAAAACAAAAAATCAAGTTATCTACCACTTGGGAGGAAGATGAAAGCGATGATGATGATGATGATGATGTAGCGGAAGACCATGCTATACATTGTGTTGCCTATGGAGCATCTTTGAATGAGAATGTGGATTGTCAGGTAACCGATATTGTCGATCATGAATTCGATGATTCTATTTTGGTAAGTCCTGGTGAGTTAAGGGAATTACATATGTCATCTGTTAAACAATGTCAATCCTTGCGTAAGACTAATCAGATTTTAAATGATATGGTTGAGTCTCTTGTGAAAGAGAAATTTGTACTTGCAGGTGATATGAATGCCTTATCTGAGGAGTTTTCCCAAGAAAAGTTAGATTTCCAATCTAGAATTATTTCTTTGGAAATATCCAATCGTGAGATAGAAGATAAGTATCGTTCTTTGTTGCTTGAGCATGAAGCTGTGAAAAAGGATTTATTCGCTTCTACTAAGCGATTGCAAGGGTTTGAGAAAGCTTCAGTTGATCTAGACACCCTTATTAAAAGTGGAAAGTCTTCTTCAGATAAGACTGGTTTAGGATATGACTATGTCGGAGCTTCCTCCAGTTGTGTCCCTCCTACTACTTCTTTTGTGAGGCCATCATTGCCTCATTTGTTACCAAATCCTCATATTCCTACTTCGTCTGCACCTACCAAGGCTTTTGAATCTAAGCCAAATGTGATGACCAAGAACAAGACAAGTCCTAAACATAGACATTTTAAGTGTTTTACTTGTGGTCGGTTATGTCATACTTCCGCTTTCTGTTGGGATAACAATTCCATGGTTCCATATTCTTCTTCTTATGGTAATAATTATTGGAACTCACATTGTTCTTTTCCTGTGCAGGCTCATCATTTCTCTTGGCCTCCTTTTATGAGAAGAAGTGGCCCTAAAAAACAACAACACTTCAACAATAGAAAGAAGGTTGTGCAAAAGGTCACCAAACCACCTCACATATGGGATAGAATCATCGATGCTGCCAAATGTAGTATAGAGAATGAGAGGTTAAGGATTGGAAAGCCTTCTATAAGGGATAATATTCAAAAATCCTCCATATCCGGGTCCAACTTGCAGAATATCTCTCAAGTATGGGTACGAAAAGATGACTTGAACGTTCTCTTTTGACTTCTTAAAGTTAGATTGAATATCATCTTCGTATTTTTATTTTTTGTTTGTTTTCTAGCCTTGTGTTATTTTAATTGCATATTTCTCTAACCACATAGGCTATTTGTTTGGTACTTCTGTTTTTTATGGTTTGTTTGTTTAGCTTGCAGATCATGCTGCATGTCTGAATACATTGTTAATAATAAAAATATAAAAAAAAAAAAAAAAAGGGGGGGGGGGGGGGGGGGGGGGGTTGTTGGTTATTCCTTCTATTTTTTTGTTTTTTCTTTATTTATTCCATGTATGTGTTGTTGGTTGCATCTTTTCTGAGATATTGGTTTAATTCAATTGTCTTAAATAAGTTGCAATATGTTTGGGTGTTTTCTCTTTCTGAACTCTTAAGTATGTTTTGGTATGAATCATGCATTTTTCCTTGTTTGTTTGCACAGTGCACGGCATGCTTGCATGATGGGAGTTTTTGGTAACCACTTACATATTCTTTGAGCTCATAGAACTTCTCTATCTCTCGAGTATTTATGTGATCTTGAGCTATCTCTCCTTTGTTTTGGTTAATGTTCATCTTGTTGTTCGTGTTATTGAGCATTCTTATCTTCCTATTACAACTCTTGGTAGTGGTCAATGACTCACTTTATCCCCAGCCATTTGATTGTTTTTGAAGCAATATCAGTTGGCTAAGAACCCGTTGGGGTTGTGAGGGTCATGCTCTGACGGATGCACTCAAGAGATGTTAGTTCTTGTGTTGCACGTTATCATGGTATTGCACTTCTTGAGTTTGTGTCTGTCAAAAAGATGTAGGCTACACCCTACCCTCGTGTATTTGAAAAGATGGAGGCAAAAATCCCTCCCACGCGGGAATGACATTAGAGTGATGTAGACTAAACTCCACCACATGCGGCAAAATAAAAATCCAAGCGCATATTCACTGTTTTTTATGTAAGGCATACAAAGTTTATATTCCTTTGCCTTTTTCATGTCTTGGTTTTCATTTGAAGATCATATTTATATTTTATTGCCTTCTACTCATAACGTTTGTTTCAAAAGGGGTTGAAGTTTTTTTCTTCTATGCTCACTTACTCATCTAATCGTATGTCTCTTGTTGATGGTTCTATATTCTACGTCTTCAAAGGGTGTGTTCTAGTGGTGAACTTTCTCTCTCTTTATGCATTGCATTGCATCTACACACATCGAGGTTTAGTTTATGATGCACTTCAATTCTCTTATTTGTTCAATCTTTTGTTTATCCCCATATATTGCCTCTTATTTTTGTACGGATTGGGATTGGCTACTGTTTTTGGAAGTTCATGATGTGTTCCTCTACACTTCTATGGTACATCGGTTCTTTTCCTTTTATCTTCTTGTTAAGGTTTGTGAAGTTGTTTTAGTTAAGGATGTTTCTAATGTTAATGGTGTTTATGTTGTGTTGACAAGAGTTTGTTCTATATCTTCTGTTCAATATCTACTTCTTGTTAACATGTTTTATTCTTCTCTTTTTCTCTTATTTGTTATGGTTTCGTTTTTGTTTTCTCTTTCCTTTGTCACGTTACTTCATTTGTGACAAAAAGGGGGAGATTTATGACTCTAATACTAACATTCGTTTCTTCCTTTGTTAGTGTATTCTTGGGTCATGTTGCAGGTATGCTACACGTATGGGGGAGTGAATGTGTTGATGTTTAGAGGTTGTACAGTTATGGCGGAGCTCGAGTGTCAAACTTTGTTGCTCATGAAGTATGGGGGAGTTGCTTGAGGAACTTCCGTTGGCTCTTTGATTGTTTCAGAATTTCTTGTTGCTTCCGTTCGATCTCTGATAATCAAACTGTCGGTGTTAGCTGGATGTCACGAATTAGTGACTTGGTATGTGTTCTACCTTGAGTGTTTTTGTAGGCATGTTTTATAAATGCCATGGTTTGGGTTTGTAAGCACGTTTTATAAGTGCTATTAGAGTCATAGGTTTTTGTCACAAAATCAATGTCAAAGGGGGAGATTGAAACCGGCACGAAGTTTGTTTGACATCAATTTTGTGACATTGGATGTCCATGGTTATCTCGCCTTGAGTTCATTGTTAGGAAAACCAAGATGTACGCATGGTCGGTTCGTGTTCATGTCCTCTCGTGTCTTCTCAGTCAAGTTATTGGGTTCTGGACGTACGTACCTAGTTAGGGCGTACATAAGTCATGTAAGGCAGCAAACATGTTTGGTTCAGGACGTACGTACCTCTTCAGGACGTACGTACGTATGGATAGTCAGTAGGGAAGTTTGTGTTCTGGACGTACGTACCTTTACAGGACGTTCGTACGTCCAAGTAGACAGCAGGCTTATTTTCGTGTGGAAGACGTACGAACGTCATATCGACGTACGTATGTCCAAAGTCGGTTTGCACTATTTCGGCCCATTTTCCTTGGTTTCCAACCCTAAGTATAAATAGGGTTTCTCTTCCAAAGAACTAGTTAGTTCTTTGGCCGTCCAATTGAAGTCTTATTCTTTGAGTTTGTTTAGGTTTTGGTTTAGGTGGTTTTGGTGATTGAACTCATCTTCTTCTTCCTTCTTCCCCATTCATCTTCTTCTTCATTATTGTTTATATTGATTTAGCTTTGAGTCTTCTTGTATGTTCATCAAGAAGTCGAGTATCCTTGTGTGTTCATCAAGGAACTCTGGTGTAAGCTTGTTTCATAGTTCGGCATCGAGTCTTCTTGTGTGTTCATCAAGAAGTCGAGTGTCTTGTGCGTACATCAAGGTGCTCCGGTGAAGTCAAGGTGTTAGAGATAACCAGTAGTGTCAACTCGCAGTGATTGCAGGTAGTTGATAGGTTTGTACATCTCTTTTCATCTAGTGGATTTATTAGTTGTCGCGAGGACAACCGTGGACGTTTCCCATATTGGGTTTTACCACGTTAAAAATATCGTGTGTTCTTTATTTGTTTATTGCTTTATTGTTTGCTTTACTATTGTTATATTGCACATATATTGGGTTTTCACCGCCATCCCTCACTAGTCACTACTCCATTCTTTCCAAGATTTCATCTTACGCCATCTAACTCAATTTCATATCATGAAGTGATTCCCTATAATATCATGAAATGATTTAATGTAAACTAAATAGCAAAGGTGTCTGCAGATACTCATTACTTACCTCAAATGCAATTTACCATATCATGAAGTGATTTAATGTAAACTAAATAGCAAAGGTGTCTGCAGATACTCATTACTTCAAATGCAATTCACCGCGCACAATGATTCCACCACCTTATGGTATTTTAACTATATTGTATATCTATGAAATAAATGTGCATATTCATAAACATAATAGCCATGTTATTCAATATCCATCTAATCCATCACATATGTTATTCTTAACCCAAAATCACTACACCATAACTGGAAATTTGCAACGACTCTTCGGCCGTTGCAAAAAGAATTTGCAACGGTAATTTACCCTCCTTTATAAGGCGTTACAAATAGCGTTGCAAATATTTGCAACGGTTTTCTGCTGTTGCAAAATGTAGTGAATGCAACGCTTATACAGCATTGCAAATTTCTTATTCTTTGTAACGGTATTTGGGCGTTACAAATCTATGGTACATGGTACTATGATTTGTAATTGCAACTTTATTTGTAATGCCAATATGGCGTTGTAAATTAAATTAATAATTAAAAAAAAAATTCTGTAAAAAAGTAATATTGATATAAAAAGTGTTACAAGATCATATATATATAACATTGAGCTTTGTTTCAAGAACTGTTACAAGCCACCATTTTCTCATCTAAACAAATTGGCTAAAAAGTGAAACCGGCACGAAGTGGTTTGACATCAATTTTGTGACAAAGTGTCCATGGTTCCATGGTTATCTCGCCTTGAGTTCATTGTTAGGAAAACCAAGTTGTACGCACATCGTCCCGAGTCTGTGTTCTCGCGTCCATGTGTCAAATAAGTTTTGGGTTTAGGACGTACGTACCTAGTTAGGGCGTACGTACGTCATGTTAGGCAACAAACATGTTTTGGTCAGGACGTACGTACCTAGTTAGGGCGTTCGTACTTCCAAGCAGGCAGCGAACTTTTACAGTGTGGAGACGTACGAACGTTGTTTCGACGTACGTACGTCCAAAGTGGATTTCTGCAATTCCGGCCCATTTTGTGTGTCTTCCAACCCTAACTATATATAGGGTTTCTCTACCAAAGAACAAATCAGTTCTTTGGCCGTCCAATTCATCTCTTGTCTTGGAGTTTGTTTAGGTTGTGTGTTAGGTTGTTTTGGTGATTGAACTCATCTTCTTCTTCCCCATTAATCTTCTTCTTCCTTCTTCCCCATTCATCTTCTTTTTCATTATTGTTTATATTGATTTAGCTTCGAGTCTTCTTGTGTGTTCATCAAGAAGTCGAGTATCCTTGTGTGTTCATCAAAGAACTCTGGTGTAAGCTTGTTTCATAGTTCGGCTTCGAGTCTTCTTGTGTGTTCATCAAGAAGTCGAGTGTCTTGTGCGTACATCAAGGTGCTCCGGTGAAGTCAAGGTGTTAGAGATAACCAGTAGTGTCAACTCGCAGTGATTGCAGGTAGTTGATAGGTTTGTACATCTCTTTTCATCTAGTGGATTTATTTGTTGTCGCGAGGACAACCGTGGACGTTTCCCATATTGGATTTTACCACGTTAAAAATATCGTGTGTTCTTTATCTGTTTATTGCTTTATTGTTTGCTTTACTATTGTTATATTGCACAAATATTGGGTTATCAATTGGTATCAGAGCAGGGCGCTTGTTATGGAGCGTAATGGCTCACGCGTAGATCCTATGAGTGCAATAATGGTTCATGAGTCTGGTTATAATAATTTTATTGCTAAATCGTCTAAATCTACAAAACCAAAATCTGATTTTGAAAAGGATGATAATTTGTATGTTGTTAGCAATAGTGATTGGGCTCTTCTTTACAGACTTTCTGCAAAAGAATGTGAAAGATTACAAAAAGCTAATATTGATTTGCAGGAAAAATTTAATAAAGCTAATTGTAATGTATCTACTATTTCTGATAATGTTTGTTTTGAAGATAATGGTGTTTTACAGACTAAGGTTGATTCTCTAGAACAACGACTCAGACATTGTGCAGAGGACTATATGCTTCAAGGGGAAGTTTATGAATCCAAAATTAAAAATTTGGAAAAGGCTAATCTTTCTTTGCAGGATAAAATTGAGATTCTTGAAAAACAAATTTCTTGTGCTGCAGATGATGCAATTTCTATTTCTCAATTATTTGACAAAGAAAAACTTGACTTGTTATGTAGAATTGCAGCTTTAGAGAAGGCCAATCAGGAGGTCGATGAGAAATACAAATCTCTATTGGTGGAGTATGAGGTAACAAAGAACGATTTAACGTCTACTCAACTCCAATTGCAGGTTTTCGACAAAACTAGATTTGATTCTCCTATTGCTAGTTCTACTAGTTCATCTAGTGTGATTACTCCTGTAAAATCTAGTTTGTCTGCCCTTTTGCCTACCCCACCTATTGAGACTAGACTTAATGCTACTAATTTTCAGCATGTTTCTCGTAAGAATTTTAAGTCTAAGGTTAATGGTAAGGCTGTTCTTACTGATAAGCCATATTGTTCTCATAATGGAGGTATAGGTTTTGTTAAGGCACCATGTCACAAATACAATGGTGACATACATGTTTCATCTTCTACCACCACATCTTCTTATAAGAATTCTTTGAGTAAGTCTAATGTTTTTCATTGTTCTTATTGTGGTAGAGATGGTCATTTGGATATCTTTTGTTGGGATTTTAATCAACATGTTAAATGTTATTCTCATGTTCCTTATAATTATAATCTTGTTGATTCTTATGTTCCTTCTTGTGCGTTTTCTAGACCTTGGAATTCTAATGTTTATTGTCATAGGTTTAAGAAAAACAGGTACTCCAACAAAAGGAAGTCAAAGACTAAGGTGGAATTAGTTAAGGATAAGTCTATTGCAAAGCTTGTTAAGGGGAGATCTCATATCTTTTCAACTCCCAAGGTGTGCACGCCTAGTGTTAAACAAGTATGGGTAAGAAAGGATAAGTTGAAGGTTTTTCTGGACTTGCAAAGGTCTGGTGGTGTCCCATTTTTGGGATGATGTGGGTTGTTTCTAGTCTTGTGTTATTTTAATTGCATATTTTTCTAACCACATAGGCTATTTGTTTGGTGTTTTTTGTTCTTCTGTTTATGCATGCGTTAATTGTTCTTTCATTATTCCATGTATGTGTTGTTGGATGCATCTTTTCTGAGATATTGGTTTAATTCAATTGTCTTAAATAAGTTGCAATATGTTTGGGTGTTTTCTCTTTCTGAACTCTTAAGTATGTTTTGGTATGTATCATGCATTTTTCCTCGCTTGTTTGCACAGTGCACGGCATGCTTGCATGATGGGAGGTTTTGGAAACCACTTACATATTCTTTGAGCTCATAGAACTTCTCTATCTCTCGAGTATTTATGTTATCTTGAGCTATCTCTCCTCTGTTTTGCGTAATGTTCATCTTGTTGCTCGTGTTATTGAGCATTCTTATCTTCCTCCTACAACTCTTGTTAGTGGTCAATGACTCACCTTATCCCCAGCCATTTGATTGTCTTTAGAGCAATGTCAGTTGGCTAAGAACCCGTTGGGGTTGTGAGGGTCATGCTCTGACGGATGCACTCAAGAGATGTTAGTTCTTGTGTTGCACGTTATCATGGTGTTGCACTTCTTGAGTTTGTGTTTGTCAAAAAGATGTAGGCTACACCCTACCCTCGTGTAATTGAAAAGATGGAGGCAAAAGTCCCTCCCACACGGGAATGACATTGAAAGATGTAGACTAAACTCCACCACATACGGCAAAACGATAATCCAAGGGCATGTTCGTTGTTTTTTATGTAAGGCATACAAAGTTTATATTCCTTTGTCTTTTGGATATCTTGGTTTTTGTTTGAAAGTTCATATTTATATTCGTTTGTCTCCCACTCATATTGTTTGTTTCAAAGGGGATTGAAGTTTGTTTCTTCTAAGCTCACTTGCTAATCGTATGTCTCTTGTTGATGGTTCTCTATTCTAGGTCTTTAAAGGGTGTGTTCTAGTGGTGAACTTTCTCTCTCTTTATGCATTGCATTGCATCTACACACCGAGGTTTAGTTTATGATGCACTTCAATTTTCTTAATTGTTCAATCTTTTGTTTATCCCAACATATTGCCTCTTATTTTTGTACGGATTGGGATTAGCTATTATTTTTGGAAGTTTATGATATGTTCCTCTTCACTTCTATGGTACATCGGTTCTTTTCCTTTTATCTTCTTATTATGGTTTGTGAGTGAGGTGTGAAAATGACTCTCTTTGTGTTTTCTTTAGCTTTCCAACACACCAAGGATGTTTGTCTGATGCATTTCTAGTAGATGTTTGGTTTCATATCTTAATCTTTGATTGGTGCGTACTTTGTTTAATGAAACCAAGTTTATTCATCTTTACTAAGTATCTTGTTTTAATTGAGCTTGCATATACTCTTTTCTACCCTTGTATGCATGGTTCTTTGTGTGTTTCAAATGTCCTTATTTGGTTTGTTTGTTCTAGGGGCATCTTTCTCATAGGCATTGCATTTAGGTGGAGCTTTTGTTTAGGGGGAGAATTCTTTGTATTGACATCGTGTTAACAAGTGTTTATTTTATGGCTTCCGTTGCATATCTTTTTTGTTGTTAACATGATTGTTCTCTTTCTTTTCTTCTTTAATCTTATTTGTTATGGTTTGGTATTTTTTCTTTTCTCTTTCTTTTGTTCCCTTGCTTCATTTGTGACAAAAAGGGGGAGATTTATGACTCTAATTACTAACAATCGTCTCCTTGTTGTTAGGATATTTTTGGGTCATGTTTCAGGTATGCTACACGTATGGGGGAGTGCACGTGTTGATGATTAGAGGTTGTACATTTATGGGGGAGCTCGAGTGTCAAAATTTTGGAGCTCATGAAGTATGGGGGAGTTGCTCGAAGGAACTTCTGTTGATTCCTTGATTGCTTCGGAAATTCTTAGTTGCTTCCGTTCGGTCTCTGATGGTTAAAGCGTCTTGCTCAAGCTGGATAACAAGAATTGGTGACTTGGTATGTGTTCTACTTTGAGTGATTTTGTAGGCATGTTTTATAAATGCCATGGTTTGGGTTTGTAAGCACGTTTTATAAGTGCTATTAGAGTCATAGGTTTTTGTCACAAAATCAATGTCAAAGGGGGAGATTGAAACCGGCACGAAGTGGTTTGACATCAATTTTGTGACAAAGTGTCCATGGTTATCTCGCCTTGAGTTCATTGTTAGGAAAACCAAGTTGTGCGCACATCGTCCCGAGTCTGTGTTCTCGCGTCCATGTGTCAAATAAGTTTTGGGTTTAGGACGTACGTACCTAGTTAGGGCGTACGTACGTCATGTTAGGCAGCAAACATGTTTTGGTCAGGACGTACGTACCTAGTTAGGGCGTTCGTACGTCCAAGCAGGCAGCGAACTTTTACAGTGTGGAAACGTACGAACGTTGTTTCGACGTACGTACGTCCAAAGTGGATTTCTGCAATTCCGGCCCATTTTGTGTGTCTTCCAACCCTAACTATATATAGGGTTTCTCTACCAAAGAACAAATCAGTTCTTTGGCCGTCCAATTCATCTCTTGTCTTGGAGTTTGTTTAGGTTGTGTGTTAGGTTGTTTTGGTGATTGAACTCATCTTCTTCTTCCCCATTAATCTTCTTCTTCCTTCTTCCGCATTCATCTTCTTCTTCATTATTGTTTATATTGATTTAGCTTCGAGTCTTCTTGTGTGTTCATCAAGAAGTCGAGTATCCTTGTGTGTTCATCAAGGAACTCTGGTGTAAGCTTGTTTCATAGTTCGGCTTCGAGTCTTCTTGTGTGTTCATCAAGAAGTCGAGTGTCTTGTGCGTACATCAAGGTGCTCCGGTGAAGTCAAGGTGTTAGAGATAACCAGTAGTGTCAACTCGCAGTGATTGCAGGTAGTTGATAGGTTTGTACATCTCTTTTCATCTAGTGGATTTATTTGTTGTCGCGAGGACAACCGTGGACGTTTCCCATATTGGGTTTTACCACGTTAAAAATATCGTGTGTTCTTTATCTGTTTATTGCTTTATTGTTTGCTTTACTATTGTTATATTGTACAAATATTGGGTTATCAAAAAGTATCCCGCTAGCCTTTTATACAGTTCAAGTGTACAGTAGCACGCAACCAAAACAAACCTTCAAATAGCCAAAAAGAAACCTACAAACAGTTTACAAAGCGTGCACCCTACGAAAACATACCTACAGATCATGTTTGACCTTTCCAGTCTTCATCATTGTTGTAGGTAAGGGAGCTTTGCCATGTAGATACTTTTATAATATTTATTAGTGTAGCATACCAGTACAAAATGCTGCTCCATCTCATGAAGCTGCTATTGTTCCTCAAAGTCCTCTGACTGGTAACCCCACACGTCTTCATTAAGATACTTTTGAGACTATTACTAGTGTAGCATATCATCTGGTAGCATATCATCTTGTATTGTAGTGTTTTAATGACTCAACAAACATACCTGCCAATAAGATTGTATATACCCACTATGTCCGTGTAGGCCCATTTTTATTCGAGCTCACTTCGTCACCACAAATGCTAAACCAATCCGACCTTCAAAAGCCATCACTCGACATAAGCCCATTTTTATCCGAGCTCACCCGACGTAGAGCTACTTTTACTCGACCTACATCGTCCTTATTCAAACACTTTACGTTTTGATTCTCTACGGTTACAATATATTTTCAGATCCAAAATATCCGCCCATTAATTGACCACACCGTTAGACAATTAATGAGCTACCCGTTGTCCCAATCACCTATATATACGAACTACGTAGGCTTGATTCTGGGACTTAGTCACTCTCAGATACGTAGGCAACTATCTAAACCAGATAGCTCAGCCACTCCCATAAACTTATCTCTTCCTCCTCTACTTTCCGATCATCTTCTCCGATTTATCTTTACCAAAATTTACTTACATTTACATTGGCGCCGACTGATTCATAAATGAATAATAACCTGACAACCGACCATGGCAACAATCACCAATGAGTAATTTGAACAACTCCAGAAGCAAATGGCTGATCAACAGGAACAGATCAACAGATTGGTGGCTGAAAACATCCACCTCAAGAGCACCACCACCACCACTAATGGCACACCGCTCAACGGAGTTGCTACCAATATGCTCAACAATGAAGAAGTCACAACAACTGTCAACAACCCTGCCCTACCCACCTCCAGTAACACCACCGCCCCAACCATGGCTGACCTTCAAGCTGCTCATGACAGAATCCTCCAACTGTCAGAAAAACTTGACAAAAATCACCAAGACTCACTCAAGGCCAACACAACACAGAAGGTAGCATCAACAACCCTTGAACGTTACAAAATCGAACCTCTTCATGATGACCTACTACAATAGGAACCACCACCAAACTTCATACCTCCAAAGTTCACCACTTACGACGGAAGTGGAGACCCAATGGACCACGTCCTACAAGTCAAGACAAGCATGGCCTTATGGCCAAAGTACAAGGATATTTCTGCCGACTGTTTTCTGCATCACTCCGTGGGAGTGCCATAGATTGGTACCATCGACTGCCAGAAAGGTCTATCACCTCGTATGACCAACTGGAGTCACTCTTTGTCACCCAGTATATCCACAACAAGAGGAGAAGAATCGAGGTCACTGCCTTTTTTCGTATCAAGCAAGACGAAACCGAAACAACAAAGAAATTTATGTCAAGATTCAAAAAGGAGTGCTTGCGTGCCGGAAATCCAGATGAATATTCATGTCTTTTAGCCTTTATCTCCGCTGTCAACCCCAATACGGCGCTAGGAAAAAATATTATCCTCGATGCCCCGGCAACGTTGGAAGACTTGTATGTACGCGCTGACAAGTACATCAAACTGGAAGAAGCCCTCACAAAATCCAAAGAACGAGTGGTTGTTGTCCAAACAACAGAGTCCACTTACTCCAAACCAAAGACGACTCGATCAGACTACAAAGGAAAGGCCACATCCAATGCCAAATCCAAATTTCCAAATCCCTTCAAGTGCTCATACAATCAACTATTTGATCTCATCAAAGATGAGGATTACTTCCAGCCTCAAGTTCACGACCTCGAACCGATTGAAGGAAAACTGTACTGTAAGTTACATAAGTGTCGACACCACCTCACCGACGATTGCCGAATCCTACGAGCTTACTGTCACAAGCTTAAGGAGGAAGGCTACCTCGATGACTTCCTCTCTGAAAATGAACCCGACCTCCGCAACAAACTAGAGGCCAAACGACAAAAGACTTCAACGGAGAATGGTAAAAAGCCTAAGGGAACCATCAATATGATCATGGATGCTCGACTTCCCGAATGGTCAGCTCGTTCTAAGAAACAGAAGATTCATCACATCCACCATACCTTCCACTTGACTCACAAAGCAATCATGGCTAAACAAGTCACAGGTAACAATGCTCTGGTCTTCTCTAACTTCGACCTCAAAAAAGTATGTCTCCCTCACAATGACGCATTGGTTGTCCATATCAACATTGGGGGATGGATAATGAAAAAAGTGCTTATCGACCCAGGAAGTTCATGTGACGTAATATTTAACAAAGCATACAGTCAGATGCAAATGCCCGACTTGGTCCTCCAAAAACCTCAAGTCACCCCTTTTGCATTTAACTCGACCAAAACTGAGGCAAAAGGTGAAATTTGCCTTCCTGTGGCAACTGGTGAAAATGAAGACGAAGTGACTGTGTATTGCGCCTTTTTCGTCCTTGATGTCCTTGCTCAGTTCAATGCAATTCTCGGACGAAAATGGATTCATAAAATGAAAGCAGTACCATCGACATATCACTAGGTCATCAAATTTCCTGGCCCTAGAGGCATCATGGAATTACGAGGTGACAAGATCGAAGCACATGGATGCCATGCCATCCCCGAGGTCATTCCACTCCCTAATAAAGAGGATACCTCCACAACAGTGGTGAGCTCATCTAAGCCCACTGTCAATATGATCTCTGCAACTTGCAATACAGTTGCAATATCTACTCAAATCACTGCAGATGAGACCTCACAAGCTGAAAAAGGCAAGGCTATTGTTCATCCATCCGACCCACCTGTCATTGAACAAGGTGAAAAGGTCAACATAGGATCGGATGACGATCCTAAATATGTCTATGTAGGGGCTAACTTAGACCCCATTGTAAAACATCAACTTATTGCTACTCTCAAGATGAATAAAAATGTTTTTGCTTTTGCTTATACCGATATGCCAGGGATCAATCCCAATATTGCATGCCATAAGTTAAATGTAGATACCAGCAAAAAACCTGTAAAACAGAAAGCTCGCAAACTACCAGCTCATCTCGCCAATGCAGTTAATGCAGAGATACAAAAGTTAAAAGACGCAAAATTCATTCGTGAGGTTGCATACCCTGACTGGCTCGCTAACATTGTCGCAGTCATAAAACCTAATGGTAAAGTCAGAGTATGCATTGACTTCACTGACCTCAATAAAGCTTGCCCAAAAGATAGCTTTCCTCTCCCTCGAATAGACAAGCTTGTTGACTCCACCACCGGTCACGAACTCATTTCCTTAATGGATGGCTATTCAGGCTACAATCAAATAAAACTAGCAGATGAAGATCAAGAGAAAACTGCGTTCATCACTGGGCAAGGTACCTTTTGTTACACAGTCATGCCATTTGGACTAAGAAATGCAGGAGCCACATATCAGCGACTCGCAACAAAAATGTTCCACGATATGATTGGTAACACAATGGAAGTTTACGTAGATGATATGATCGTCAAAAGCAAGCACAAATCCACCCATGTCACCGAACTCGAAAAATCATTCCTCCGACTTCATGAGTACAACTTGAAACTCAACCCAGAAAAATGTTTATTCGGCGTCGCATCTGGAAAATTCTTGGGTTACCTCATCACACAAAGGGGTATCGAAGCCAACCCAGAAAAAATCAAAGCCATAATCGAGATGCCGAGCCCAAAAACAAAGAAACAAGTTCAAAAGCTTAACGGCATGTTAGCAGCCTTAAACAGGTTCATCGCTCGGGCATCAGACAAACAACTAAAGAAAGGGTCAACTTACAGCTGGACCCCTGAATGCCAGCAAGCATTTGACGAACTCAAGTTATACCTGGCTACTCCACCAGTCATCACGGTACCACAAAATGGCGACGTACTGGGGCTGTACCTCGGCACGTCAGAACATGCAATTAATGGGGTATTATTCCAAGACGAAAGAGGTATAGAAAGACCAATATACTTCATCAGTAAAACATTACTGTGCTCCGAAGCTCGGTATTCAAGCCTCGAAAAAGTAGGTTTAGCTTTATTCTTCGCCTCACGAAAGTTGAAGCCCTATTTCCAATCACACAAACTAAGAGTCATCACAGATGCACCTCTTAGGCAAGTATTGGAAAACAAAAACAAGTCTACACGAATGGCTAAATGGGCCCAAGAACTCGGAGATCACGAGCTCATATTCACTCCGCAAAGCAGCAGAAAAAGTCAAATCGTGGCCGATCTCCTGGTCGACTACGCCATAGATGACCACTCATGGATACTGGATAATGAGGTCATCGACCAACCAGTACCAAAGACGCCAATATGGAAACTCTACGTCGATGGCTGAAAAAACTTCAATGGCTCAAGAGTGGGGGCCACACTAATCTCACCAGAAGAAAGTCCGACTAAATTTCACCTCATCTAACAACGATGCAGAATACGAGGCACTCCTCACTGGCATACGAATGGCCATAACATTACAGGTCAAAGAATTGCGAATCCTAAGCGACTCACAGTTGGTCGTCAGCCAAATCCTTGGCGACTATGAAACAAGGGAAAAGACTCTGAAGTTATACTTAGAGCATACCAAAAAATTATTAAGTTATTTCAACAAATGAGAAATTTAACATGTCCCAAGAGATGAAAATCGCCATGCCGATAGCTTAGCATATCTGGCCTCGCAAATCGACACCGAGTCACCTCGAACAATACAAATTGACATACAGTCCGCTTCGGCATATGAGGCACAAATACATCAGGTCAATGAAATTTCAGATTTCATAGATATCCCACCAAGCGACGTAGAAAACTCTTGGATGGGACCAATCATCAATTACTTAAAGGGGACATACCCAGACGATGATTTCGAACTACCGAAAAACTAAAAGCTACATCTTACTCGACAAACGACTTTACCGAAAGTCAACTCGAGGCCCATTTCTGCGGTGTCTCCCACCAAAACAAGCACACACAATTCTCGCTGAGATCCACCATGGAGAATGTGGAAACCATGCAGGGGCTAGGTCTTTAGCCCAAAAAGCAAGAAATCAAGGTTAGTTTTGGCCATACATACAGTCAGATTCAGACAAGTTTGTCCAACACTGTGACAAGTGCCAAAGATTTGCACCATTAATTCACCAGCCAGCTCGAGAACTCAAGACAATCTCAAGCCCATGGCCTTTCGCAATTTGGGGACTCGATATTGTGGGCCCTATCTTGAAGGATAAATCAAAGAAACGGTTCTTACTTGTGGCAACTGACTACTTCACCAAATGGGTTGAAGCTATACCCCTACGACGCATACGCCAACAAGATGTTAAAAACTTCATCTGGGAATTCATTATCACTCGATTCGGACTACCACATACTCTAGTCACCGATAATAGTCAACAATTTTGTGGTACTGTAATCGAGGAATTCTATCTCGATTGGAGAATCAACCACGCACTCTCAACACCTCGCTACACTCAAAGCAACGATCAGGCTGAAGCCACCAATAAGACCATTATGAATACTCTGAAGAAAAAACTTGAGGTACACAAAGAAAAATGGATAGAGAAACTCGATAGGGTACTATGGGCCTACAGAACGACACCACGCACATCTACAGGAATGTCCCCATTTGCCTTATGTTATGGCACAGAAGCTGTCATACCAACTAAGCTCAATTTCCTTACTACTAGATCTGAACTCGTACAATCAAAGGAAAATAAAGATTTATGGGCCCACGAAGTAGACATGCTCGAAGAAAAACGAGACCAAACCATAATTACAACTGCTCGTTACCAACAAGTTTCCGACAAGGGTAGCTAATCGCACCAGAACCAAAAAAGCTTCAAACCAGTCAAAAAATGGTGGACACAAACCACTCAGCAACCGGAAAACAACACAATAATCAAATAAATTCTCAAAGATATCGCAATCCTCCAACGGAAAACAAGATTTCGAACAGATATGACAAAATTCCACAACAGTACAACGAGAAGCTCACCGGAAACACAAGAACGACAATGAAAGAAGAAGAAAACAAGAACAAAGTGCAGAAAAAATACCTTGATGAAGTGCAGCAGATGTTTTTTAAAGCAAAACGATGACTAAACCCTTGGTTTTCCAACCTTACGGTTAGGTTTTATAAAACCCAACCAGTACATCTTCACCGTCCAATCCAATCTACATCAACGGTCAGATCTGGCAATAAATATCCAACCGCTGAAACCCTTGGTTCCACAATCAAAATTCAAACATAATTTCCACGTGGCTTATACAACACCCCCCCCCCCCCCCCCATAAATGCAATCATATATCTTCTCTCGAAAAAAACCCTTACTTACTGCGGCACGCAATGGAATCTTTGCTTACATCGAAAATCGAGAGGATACAGCAAACTATACCTTCTCACCTTCTCTATTTTTTATCCGACTTGAGCTCAACAAATCCACACAACTTATTGCCTCAACTCACATAAAAAAGGGGCTATGTATATACCCACTATGTCGGCGTAGGCCCACTTTTACTCAAGCTCACTTCGTCACCACAAATGCTAATCCAATCCGACCTTCAAAAGCCTTCACTCGACATAAGCTCATTTTTATCCGAGCTCACCCGATGTAGAGCTACTTTTACTTGACCTACATCGTCCTTATTCAAACACTTTACGTTTTGATTCTCTACGGTTACAATATATTTTCAGATCCGCCCATTAATTGACCACACCGTTAGGCAATTAATGAGCTACCCGTTATCTCAATCACCTATATATACGAACTACGTAGGCTTGATTCTGGGACTTGGTCACTCTCAGATACGTAGGCAACTATCTAAACCAGATAGCTCAGCCACTCCCATAAACTTATCTCTTCCTCCTCTACTTTCCGATCATCTTCTCCGATTTATCTTTACCAAAATTTACTTATATTTACAAAGATAATGGAACAACATAATCAAAATCTATAATTGAATATTTGAAAGTTCAATTTTCTTAGATGTAATTAGCTTAATTTAAACCACTTCGTCATTGAATTATGGTAAGGCCTCATTAATCTACTAAATCCATGACCGCTATTAAGTCCACAAGTGGGAATAAGATAAAGAAAAATATATATGTTAATGTCAACTAACAGAAAAATTGATCCAAAAATATATATATATATATATATATATATATATATATATATATATATATATATATATATATATGCTTAATCATTTTTCTCCAACTGGTTTAGATACTTTAATAGTAACTTACCATTTTTCAAATCTTGTAAAGACTAGACACTTGGCAGTAGATAATGGGTCGACTGCTCAACTTTAATTTCCATAGTTGAATCCTTTGGAAGTTCAGTTTTCTCCACAATAAGTGCAACTGCAAATAATATAAGAGCAAACGGGTCACTCAACTGATTTAGTTCATTGCCACAATCATATGTTGATTCACCACTGAAATTTAATAGGTATGAATTATAATTGCAAAGTTTCAAATGACCAGGAAACACTATATAGTTCATGACAAAGTACTAATAAAAGACATTACATACAAAGTCAAACTGACAGAGGTTCGATATATGTTCACAAGGCAACACCTATAAATAAAGCATTAGACGTTAACAATTGACAACATAAAAATTTCTATTTCTGATTCTTAAAAGCATTAGCACCACCAACAAAAACACCATTTTGTGACTAGCAGCAGAAAAGGCTTATTTTCTTTCATGTATTCTTGTTCATACATAGGGACAATAAATAGACTAAATAAATTTAGCTATAAAGAAAGTTATGCGATATGAACAGTAAGGTACCATCATTGTAAGTGAACTGCTATGAGAGAAAACAGAAGACTCTAGTGACCGAACCACCAATTTACTTCGACATAAGATGTGCCAATTTTTGCTACATCTTTGTTCACCTGACATGAAAAAAAAATAATCAAATAAGTACCAAACGTACAATACAACAAATTAAAACAGTACTAATCTTTACTATAAGAGACACACACATTAATGTTCTGTCCTAAAGGTTGAAACTCCAGCGATTGTCATTGTTCATGGGTGTCAACTTCAGGGATTTAGTAATCTATTGGTTTATTGGAAAAAGATACATATGTCTTTGCTACTAACATCTTCCGTCTTAAGAGACGCCATACAAATGAAACCACAAGGGTGTACCGTGACCTACATGTGACAGAGAAAGGTTATCGTAATCTAAGATTTCTGTGATCTGGTTCGCTTGGTTTCATGGCTTCTACAGATGCCTTGGCGGCAGTAGGAGAGCTGCTGGCAATGATTACTAATCCTCAATCTTTTCGATACTAGGTGATTAATTAATGGCAAGGACATAATTAATCCTTGGCATTAATTAATGGCCACGGAAAATGTGGGGGAATTTTTCTGCAATATAATCTAGGATTGGTGTGAAGAAGAAAGGAATGAATACGAATGTGTCTCTCACCTCAGCACCTCAACTCAACTCACTAAGAAACTTCCTAGGAATAAGAATAGTTTGTTGTTGTTGTTCGAGAACGAAATCTATTTGAATAAGGGTTAATGTGTGATTACTGTGATACTAGGAAATGAAAAAGAAAGATGTGTCCATAAAATTTTGGAAAAAAATCCAAGTGTCACTTATCAGTGTGCTCTGAATCTACACAATAAGAGAGAGAGAGAGAGCAAAAGATGAATTTACTTACCTCTCAGTTGTTTCACATCGATGAACCTAAAATCTGTTTGTCTTTGTATTGTTTCCAAACACATGCTTGTGAGTCGTGACACAAATACCATTATAGGTTCTGTTTTGGTCATGGTCCTCTTGATGAGGAAGTTCCTTTTAATATTTATCGTGGGCTGGTGCAGGTGAATTGAGTGTCGTGTCCATTCTGTAAATCATAATCACAGACCCAACCCAACAAAACCAGCTTCCATTCCTAAAATTACAGCACTATATTTAACCACCAACTGATGACACACACACAACCACCACCACCAGTCCACCAGCTACAGTTATACCTTGCCAGAATCCAGATGCTTAAAGTCCGTTCCCGGTTGTCTGTTTTGCTAGCTAACCATTTCCTATTATGACCCTACCATTTCAAGTGGTGGAAAAGGAATTGGTTTGAGCCTAAAAGAGTACCGATGTTTTCCTTTCTGTTAGTTCTAGATGTCTGGGCGTTGTGTTGGAACCAGTTACGATTCTCGATCTGCTAATAGTTTCACAACAGGCTGAGGATACATGTCAAATTCCATACTAGGTGAAAGGGGATGGTATTAGTAATAGAGCCAATATTCTGAAATTTGATAAACAACTGGAAACGAGTGAACCGCAAAAAAAACTATCATAAAGAAAATTAAATGACACAATTCATAAATCAGCAATTGAGCCTGTACTTGGAAAATCTTATAAATGTAACTTGTTTCAATTCCAATAACAAAATTATGCGGGACAAACCGAAAATTAGAACTCAAAATTAACTATTTGTGTAACGCCCTGGGATTTTGTCCTCGCTCATCTCGGTGCGTCGAGCACCATACCGCTCGCTAATGTCAATATTGTCCCCCTTTAGTCACTGCGGATTTCCAGCAGTAGAGGGTTTTGGATCAGGGCCCACCCATGTGGTTTACCCCAAAAGGCCTTGACATTAGTTAGAGTATGGTTAAGCTCTATATACTACCCAACTCATGGGTGTTACAATCCCACCACCTTAGAATAGAGTCGTCCTCGGCTCTGCAGTACACTCAGTACAGTCCCAAAATCTCCGACGTTCCCTGCCAAGTGAGACAAGTATCTGGCGCTCCCTGGGTCTTTCCAGCGTACTTCCCACTTGCAACAGGCGACCCGTCGTCGGCTCTGATACCATCTGTAACGCCCCGGGATTTCATCATCGCTCATCCCGGTGCGTCGAGCACCATACCACTCGCTAATGTCAATATTGTCCCCCTTTAGTCACTGCAGATATCCAGAAGTAGAGGGTTTTGGACCAGGGCCCACCCATGTGGTTTACCTGAAAAGGCCTTGACATTAGTTAGAGTATGGTTAAGCTCTATATACTGGTTATCAAACTATTTTTGCAGGTGCTAGTTGAGCTCAATTGGTAAAACCTTTGGGTGATGATACCAGAGGTCTGGGGTTCGAATCCCGCTAGCATTACGAGTTATTGATCTCATTAAAACAGGCTTACCACACCATTTTAACTTTTTTGCGAATGGTAGCACCCCTCACAAAGTGGAGAGGGTGTGGGTTCGAAAAAAAAAAAAAAAAAAATGACCTCATGTCAGGGCCTATTGAGGAAGAGGCACCATGGGTTTTTTTGGGATATTACCCAATCTATAACAAAATACAATTTTTAATCTTCTATATAAAATTCAAATAAAGAAATACAATAAAAAAATATACCACTCCCTTGAATTATCTTTCCAGTAAGGACAATTAGGTCCACATGCTCTCTTCTTCTTCTTCTTCGTAGTCTAATAAACCAAGTTCCCCACCAGGGTTTTGACAACCCGATTCTAGTTAGATTGGTGGTATAGTTGTGCCTTTTACAGTAAGTCTGAACCATTTTGCTGTTTCGTCTTCTTCTTTCACCATCACTGGAAGAAGAACTCAAGTTTGTGTATAGACTATAAAGGGATGATGATGAAGTTGAATTGAAAGATGGTTACAGAATCAATATGACTCTTGTGCCAATTGGAAGACTTGTTTCTTCAAACCTTCTTCACCCTTCAACCACAAAGCTACACCGTTTGTCCTTTTGAATTCATCTTAATAAAAAAGAAATTATAGATAAAACCATTCCCATTTTCTGGCTCTATCTTACTATCTATCTTGACTGACGAATTCATCGAAAAGGATCATTGATTGCTTTCATAACAGATGCAACTAATATACATATTCTTAAACTAGCACCCCAAATTTCTTGCAATTACATACAAAAACTTACAAATGCTACATGTGTAATCAGAGGATCAGTTTATTTTTACAGCGTAGCACATAATTCCTGCAAATATATTATTACATTTACATATTCTAAGACTGCTGCCTGCTGGTATACAGAAAAAGACTGGCATCTGCACAAGAAAAGCAAATTACATTTACATCTTAATTTCAGGTTCGGATTATCTGCCAGTCTGCCACTATTATTATGACGTGTATATATAAAACCAATGTAGAAATCGTACAACAACACTATCATTTCTCAGCTCAATTGAGGACAAATCCACACCCAAGAATTTCTCCTGACACCCTGATAATGGTACCTTACAGGATGGTGAATCAGCTTAACGCATTATTCCAACTCTTATTGCTGAAACCAAACCTTCATGTAGTCTACCTTGAATAATGCTCTGCCCAACAGTAGGTATCTCGTCATTTTCTTCTAGAAACACCAAGGGATCTACAATAACCATGACTTGATTAGCCAAGCCATTTTGTTCAGAAACATGTCATATATGTTTGTCTATTCCGTTGTAAACATCTCGAATAATAATATCCCGTAATTGTACGTACACATCCCCTTGCGTGGACACCTCACATCCAGTATTGTACTCTGAAATTCTATATGACTAGTAAAAAATCCACAGCTCCATCTTCTGCAGCACCTGACTAGTAAGAAACTCAGACACGCAGCACTGGCAATAAATACCACTGAAAAACATCAGGACTGCGTCAAAACTTCCAAGTCTTGTTGCTGAAACCAAATCTTTGTGTAGTTCTTGCATATTCTACCCAACAGTATCAAGTACCTCGTCATTTTCTCTAAAAACATGTCATTCAGAAACATGTCGACTGTTGGTTTAGTCCACTGTAAACATCTCGAGCAACAATATTCTGTAACTGTATGTACAGATCCCCTTACGTGGACGCCTCACTTCCAATTTCATACTTTGAAATTCATAAGATTATACAGCAGTAGAAAAATTAAACCACAGCTCCATCTTCGGCAGCACCCTTGTTAGAACTCAGAAATGGAGCACTGACAAGAAATTCCACTGATACACCACCAGGCCTGTATCAAAACCCCATATCTTCAGCTGTTCTTCACCCTGTTTCTGACATGATCACCTTTCCTATGCTTTTCTTAACCATTCTAATCAACAACCCTCCAAATCGCTTTTTCAACCTGCACCTCCTTCCTCAAATATAGCTCAATTTGTATAGCCCATAGGTTCCACAACACTGTATAGGGCAAAATCTGCCACATAACTTCAGAGTCACCTCTATGGTTGATTGCAGCTTTACAGGCCATTGTTCAAGTATGTTTTTGATGTAGAAACAGATGGCCCTTGCATTGATTGTTGTGTTCAAATCTACCAAAATCTGTCTTGACACCCTGCAGCTAAATAGAATATACACCTACTAGAGTACTAACCAAGCTCATCCCTCCTTTCCTTGTGCACTCCCACTCTTTTCTACGAATATATAAGTACATTAACAAATACACAATTTTATAATTACAAAAAGGACATAATACGCTGATTGGAACGACTATAACTGCAAAAGATTTTCTGGGAACACTGAATATTCAATTTTTCATTCTGTAATTGCATCAGCGATATAATAAAATTGTGACAACACAAAAATTAATTTACTAAACTATAGCAGTCACCGGAATGTTTCATTTCATTCGAGCCCCTTCATTTCACTCAAGCCCCGACCAATCTATATACTATATAATAGTGGAGCCTAACAAGTGCCACATGGCGTGTTCTCAACAACTTGAGAATAGAACTTAAGCCCAATTAAAGTCCAATTGTAGTTAAAAAAGAAATCCACCTTCAATGTCGATTTATAGAATCTTAAAATCCTTTAGAACTTGATTCTAAATCTATTTTTCCTACTAAATTCTTCTTCTATTTAAAATCTTTAATTCATATATAAAAATCGTACTAAATACAAAAGATATAATTATAAATCTCTACAAATTTAGGTTAAGAAGGGCATTAAAAAAACTAGGTTCAACAAATCACTTATAAAGTCATTATAAATTTAGGTTGAGAAGGGCATTAAAAAAAGTTTGGACGATTTTCCATTTTATTAAATAACACATATCTCGGTGCGTAGCACGGGTTCAACAACTTGTATATCCATAATGTGCAGGGATTGATTGCTATAAAGGATCCGTTGTATATTGGCTCGCAATAGTTGGATGCACAGGATCACACCTTATAAGAGGTGTGATCCATGGGATCAGTTCTTATATTGGTTAAGGAAACTGCAGGAGTTCTATTTGGACTCGGTTTCCTATTTATCTCTATTTTGAATAAGTAATTCTATATGGATTTGGTTTCTATCTATGGGCTATAAATACCCAAGTAACTTGGTATTTGAAAAGACAAGACAAGAGAGTAGAAAACAATAGAAACATAGAGATAGAAATAATAAGTGAGAAAGAACTTTGGGAGCCAAGGGTGTATTGGTTTTAAGGCGAGAGATTAAGATCTTGAGAAAGATACTAGGGAGATTATTGTAATCGGGATAAATTAGTTATTTTGTTCCCCTAATTTTGCCCAAATTTTCAGTTGAGTCCCCAAAGTTTAGATTGGTCAATTTGGTCCCAAATCTTTCGAAACGTTTGCAAAATAGTCTCACCTTTACCAAGCATTTAACAATTCTTTTTTTTACAAAATGGGTTCTATTTTTACACAGTTTGGGTTTGTGTTCTATTTTTAAACAATATGATGTTGCGCGTGCCACTCACGTGCTTTGCTGACCTGGCAAAAAAAAATATTAAAATTTGAATTTAACAGACCACATGTGATAGTAAACTACCACTAGGCAACTTTGTTAAATGCTTGGTAACAGTGAGACTATTTTGCAAACGTTTTGAAAGATTTGGGACCAAATTGAGCAGTTTAAACTTTGAGGACTCAACTGAAAATTTGAGCAAAGTTAGGGGACCAAAATAGCTAATTCGTCTTGTAATCGGTGTTTCTTTTCTTATAGTGAAATCTTCTCATTGTAATCGGAGGTAGGCATTGCCAAACCACGTATATTTTGGTGTTATTGTTTTTTATTGTTTTATTCTTCTTATACTATTGTTTATTGTTTGGTAATCTTTGACATCATTGACAAAACGGATCCTGTATTGCAAAGGAGGTGTTCTCACGAATATCTAGGTTGCAGGTTGTTGACGTTGTTGGGATTTAATTAATCACTGCATATAGTTCAACAAGTGGTATCAAGAGCTTAGGTTGGAATTAAGGTTTTGTCAAAGATGACGGAGACTACAGGTGTTCCTGCGAATAGTGACGGTAAGAAACCATCGGTTACTACTCTTGGCGGAGGTGTAAAAGTTGAGATTAAACCGTTTGACGGTAGAAATAACTTTACACTATGGCAAAGGAAGATGAGAAATGTTTTGATCCAACAAGATCTTCATGTGGTTCTTCACGGGAAAGACAAGAAGCCAAAGGATATGTCAGATGACGAGTGGAACAAAGCAGATCTAAAAGCCATGAGTTCCATCGAAGTACATATCTCGGACGAGGTGATGTTTAATGTGATGGAGGAAACTAACGCCAAAGGAACATGGGAAAAACTTGAGAAGTTGTATATGGGTAAGTCTTTATCCAATAAACTTTTCTTAAAGGATGAACTCTTGAATCTTCGGATGGAAGAAGGTGATGATCTTATGGAACATCTAAACGTGTTCAATAAGTGTATCACAAATTTATGGTATGCTGTGAATCGGTAATGTAGGGTTATGCATACCATAAACTATATATGGATTGTCCATGCTCCATAATGCATGCACTTAGGCAGAAAACCAGAAACTGACTTGCCAACTTTACCACAAAGCAATCTGATATGGTAAAAGGGTGGTATGACTTCCTCTGTCTAAATTATTATATTGGATATTATACAGCAAATAACCCCGCGCCTGCGCGAACCAACCTATGTTACAGATTATCAATGTAAACATATTTCTAACTTTCAATGTTTGTAAGAGTCATTCATTTTGTTACAGTTCATGCTTAAACCAATTCTGAAAGTTCATGATTAAACTATTTGAGTAAGAAGAAGAGGAGGTTGTCGATTTGGTATCAACCAAGTAATTACTACCCCGGGCAGCTCACAGTGGAGCTATCCTCGCACTCGAATCTCAGAACTTATCACTTAAAGTATTATATTTTTATTTTCGTGATTTAATTTTTCTATTTTATTTATTAAAATTATTACTGGAATTGTTAGTTTATTAGGTGTCACATGAAAATTTTCCTCACAATGATATTCTCTTTCAGATAGTCACTCACATGTAAGACCAAAAACATCATATTCTTTAGAGCTAAACAATGGATCTTGCAAAGTCTTTGTCTGGCTTAATGTTTATATTTTTGCAACTTGCTATTCTGGGTTGTGAATTGAAAGACTACTTGATGACAGAACCAGTTTCACCAAGATTTGTCTAAAGAGAAGAGTTTCATTTCTTTTCAAAGTTAATAGTTTTTCTTATCTAGTTAAACATATTTTCTTTTCGTGAATCCATGACAGTAACGCTATTAGCTTATATTAACTTTAGGATGGATTTATAAGATGATACATCTATTGTAAAATAAATGTCTATACCGCAAATAATATTTGATTACATTCTAAAATGCATCATTGATGCAAATAGAATGGGAGTACTTAGCACGGCACAATTGAATGGTCTGGAGTTTTGCGTGTATATGTACTGCATTTTTATTTTGGTAGGTAAGCAGGGTTGTTACAGGAAAAAATGTAGGGGTCTCTTAAATAGTCATATTACTTGTCATTTGCCTCATTGTATTTCATGAACTGTTTATACGAAAACAGAAAGATTTCTGATGATTGATGAATTTGACAAATGATGGATCTAGGGAGGGCGACGTCTTTCCCTTCCCCTCCCCACCAAATTAAGTTTAAATTCTTTTTCAATATATAATTAGGTCTAAGATATGTTTTTCGCCAAAATATAAGCATTCGACCCCTTTAAAAATTTCAGATGTTGGTTACATATACTCTGAGCCCAGATCCTTAGATCCTTCTCAAATGATAGTGGTCAACACGTATTGTATTATTACTCCATATTTTTCTAAGCTAGATTAATTAGTTATTAATTTGCAATATTGCTGTTTAAATGATTATAATCATATATAAGCCAGGATTAAAATACTTGGATCTATAATCTATATGACTATATATATGCTTGGTAATACAGTTTTGTGAAATCCAGAAGGCAGAGGAGCCTTCAGGACAGAGTATTTGCAAAGTTGTTAGCAAGTAAACTGATTAGCTCTGTTAACTATGCTCATCCAGTGCAATAATATCACTCCCATTTATGCTCATTTCCGTAGTCTCCATGTCTGGTGTCTTGGCTCTAACTGTGTCATTCCTTGTTTTCCACACTACTCACATTGTTGCCATTGAACGAACAGAATTCAATTCATCTACAGCATTCAACCGAAGTAGTTTTCCTAGTAATTTTGTCTTTGGAACGGCTGCTTCTTCATACCAGGTATGTCATTATCGACGTTTTATTGTTAATAACTAGCTTTAGTTGTTCCCGACTTCCCTCATATGATATATGTGCACCAGATCTAATAAAATTTGTTCTGTGTTTCTATTTCTCTCTTCTCTTGATTTTTACTTCTAGTATGAAGGCGCTTATAATGAAGATGGTAGAGGCCCAAGTATCTGGGATACTTACACTCACCAACATCCAGGTAGTGAAATGATAATTCTTCTATCAATATTCTTGATCATGTAACAAAAATTCTGATACATCTTCAAATGAACTCATGTGATCACTACAATGTTCAGATCATGTTCTTCACCAGACAACTACATCGTGGGCAGCTGTTTTCTTTGTTTATTTATGCACAATAATTATATATAATTATTTTGTTTCTTTTTTTCACAAGACAGAAAGAATAACTGACAGTGGTAATGGGGATATAGCCAACGATCAATACCATCGTTACAAGGTATTTTCTTTCTGCGTAACGTATTTCAGTTAGGATTCATCGTTGGGCACACCTTGGTTCTAAGAGGGTGGACCCTCGAAATATAAAGAAATGTCGTCATTTTCTCAGGAAGATGTGGCACTTATGAAGAACATGGGATTGGATGCTTATAGATTCTCGATCTCATGGTCAAGAGTGTTGCCAAGTAAGCTATAACTCATTTGTATGTGTTCGATTAAAATGTTTGAAAATGCTATTTAATTTAGATTGGGTATACAGTAACACTGTTTTTCTTTGTAACCGTTTGTGTCATTGCATCCAGCATTTCGCTAATTATATTAATTTAATCTTGTTTAGAGGGAAAACTAAGCGGAGGAGTGAACAGAAAAGGCATCCAATATTATAACAATCTTATTGACGAGCTCCTATCACAAGGTCATAATTAGTTTCACCTCTGTCATCTCCCTTCCTCTTACATATAATGATGCACCATTGTGTATGTTTCTCGATTATGTATGTGTGCAGGTTTGCAGCCCTTTGTGACTCTCTTTCACTGGGATCTACCCCAATTCCTTGAAGATGAATATGGAGGCTTTTTAAGCCCGCGTGTTGTGTAAGTAACCTCATATATATAATCAGCTAGAGTGCATGTTATTTACGGTGAAACATCTAACTCCTCTTTGATGGTAAAAATGGTACATTTACAACTGTATTTGGAATTATCTTACAGATCCGATTTCCAAGACTACGCAGAGCTTTGCTACAATGAGTTTGGCGATCGGGTGAAGTATTGGATTACGCTAAATGAGCCTTGGACCTTCAGTAATGGCGGCTACAACTTAGGCAACTTTGCCCCAAATCGGTGCTCCAAATATGTAGGAAATTGCAGCGTTGGGAATTCCGCAACAGAGCCATATATTACTGGCCACAACCAACTTCTAGCTCATGCAGCTGCTGTGAAAGTATACAAAGAAAAGTATCAGGTGAAAATCATTTTTGCGCTAGTATTGATCTAGTCCTCCATAGCATACGATATTTGCAAGGTTTCCAGTTAACTTCAATATTACTTACAGCTTGAAATTAAACTGTGTAGGCTCGTCAAGAGGGAAAAATTGGCATAACGTTGGTTTCTCATTGGATGGTTCCTTCGTCAGACACCACAATTCATAAAGATGCCGCCCAGCGAGCCATGGACTTCATGTTCGGATGGTAATTTTCATAGTGCTCACATTTGCTTTCCCGCAAAAAGGCTTAGTTGCTGTAAAATCAACCACTACATACATTTATAAATATATAACGCGGGATGTTGACAGCCCATCTCATCAGTCGATTTATATAAGATTTTATTTTGAATAATTGGATTCATTATTATCTTGTATATAGGTTTATGGATCCTTTGACATATGGAGTTTATCCAAAGAGCATGCAATCACTTGTTAGAGAAAGGTTACCAAAATTTTCCCAAACGCAATCTGATATGGTAAAAGGATCATACGATTTCCTTGGTTTAAATTACTATACTGCAAACTATGCAACACATTCTCCCTTCTCTAATGATGCCCAACCAAGCTATGCTACAGACTCTCATGCTGATCTCTCTAGTAAGTTTGAAAGTGATTATATTGAAGTTAAAAACTAATTACTTGGTATGTACCGTATATGTTGAGATGTTAACGCCACTTTCTTTGTTACAGCTGAGAGAAATGGAGTTCTAATTGGTCCAAGGGTAAGAATTTTATTGAAATTATGTTATAATCATCCTTGCTGAATTTTTGATATTTTGTTTAATTACTTATCAGGCTGCTTCATCATGGCTTGCTGTGTACCCAAGTGGAATTCGTGACCTCTTGCTTTACACCAAACACAGATACAAAAATCCTACTATTTACATAACTGAAAACGGTAAGGGTTTCATTATATATTCTATTAATCATGTGATTAGTTGGTGATATGCTTAAACTATGCAATAACTTGCAGGGATAGATGAGATGAACAATAGTACATTGTCCCTTAAGGAAGCATTGGTAGACAATATGAGGATAGACTACCATTATCGCCATCTTAAGTTCTTACTTAGAGCGATAAAGTGAGTTTTAATTCCACAACAAATTTATATCTTCTTGCAAGTTATCTCTTTTTTATTAATCGACCGACGTTAATTAGGAGGTCCACTTAGAAAACTCGTGTCTGTCCCCTTTACCCTTTTTCAAATTTCTGTCTGTCCATCTTTTTTCTGTTTTTTGAAATCTCTCTTCATTTCTTTTCCTCTCTCTTCCTCTAACGTCGGTTTCCACCGTATCACGGTTCTATATTTATGTTTGAACATTTGTTTCAACAGGGAAGGTGTAGATGTGAGAGGATACTTTGCTTGGTCATTTTTGGACAATTTTGAATGGGCAGAAGGTTACACAGTTCGATTTGGTATCAATTATATAGACTTCAAAACTTTGAAGAGATACCCCAAACACTCATCCATTTGGTTCAAAAAATTTCTTCTCCATTGATGAAAAATATTAATGCCTCCGTATGTAATATAAATGAAAAATGCTAAGATACGATACATTTATTTAAGGGAGGGGTTCCAAGGACTCAGGAAATATTTGACTCAATTTTGACTCAATCCTATTTAGGGTACTTGTACATATTGGATTGGCATGATTTTTGGTAGATATGATCTCTTTATTATAAAGATCTACTACATAAAACATCAGCTCATTTGAATATATTTAGACCCATCAAATATAATATTAAATTCAAAGGTAAAAATGAATGTTCCACAATACATCAACTTGTAATATGATTTTTCTAGGGTTAGAAAATTCAGATTATGATAAATTTTGGTGAAGATGTCGTACATAATGAGAACATCCATCCTACAAAAAATCATGCCAATCCAACATGTACAAGTACCCTAAATAGGATTGAGTCAAAACTGAGTCAAACATTTTCTGAGTCCCTGGAACCCCTCCCGATTTTTCTTATTCTTTGAACAAGTGTATGACGGGCAGAGATTTATAAGAACACAGATATATTAATGAGGTAAAACCCTCAACAGGGAAACATCCATGGTTGTCTTTGTTAGACTATTTAACAAATGTAAGAGTATAGTAGTAATAGTTTTAGGTACTGCAATGTATATAAAGAAACGAGTCTCAGATGTTTAGGTTAAGCTCTTCAATGAAAGAACATCATTTCTCTGCCTCTCTTACTACTTTGTGTGTATCTACATTAACAGTAGTTAACACTCCTCATGCGACAAATCAATACACTATATGAAATATAAAAGATTACACTCATAATTACAAACTTTGATAAATTCTCTCACAGAACTTAACTCTCGTAACTGCGCTCTCGGTTTCACAACTCTGTTCCACACACACAATTCTCCAAAAATTTTGCAAGCAACTCACAATCCACTAACAATAGATGATGATAACATGGGATGATGAAGAAGAGTTTTAGAAGAAGATGAAACTTCATTGCTTTCACACAGCAGAAAAAATGGCTAGAGAGATGGAACACTTAGGGTTTCTGTTGTAAAGAAAGCCCTTGTATCTAATTTTCAAAATATAAGGTTGATTTGAATTCTTGTGTGATTCCAACACCAATGAAGCTTGCACGTCTTCAACTCCATATACTTCACGATAAGTGGTCAAACTTCGAAATCCTGGTGGTTTCAATCTCCCTTTTGACACTCACAACCCTTAAGACATTTCAATACGAAGAACATAACATAAGCAAAAACTTTGAAGTCTCCAACAGGCAAAGACTCCCCCTCAAATATTGACTTCTGCAATCTCCAAACTCTATCTTCCCCTCAATTGTTATATACCTAAGAAAACACAAACAAGAAACAACACAACTTGGAGAACAAGTAGAGATGGAGAGTATAACAAAAATCATTAATAGAAAGGCAATTTTAGACATTTAGTTTAAAGGAGGTAAAATAAAAAAAATAAGAGAGAGAGTTAGACCAAGTATAGCAAAACTCATTAATAGAAGGGCGATTTGGTTTTTATGGAACATTGGAATGCACAATCATTGGTGCTCACCTTCCAATTGGCGAGCAGGTTCCATTTAGTGGAAAGGGCGAAAAGAAATGTTATCAAAACAGCTGTCTAGGGTTTGATACCAGACAGTGCATCTTTGAGTTACTGATCTCATTACAACAAGCTTGCTAATTTTATTTTATTTTAAAAAAAAAAAATAAAATTGTTATCAAAATGTTATGGCGTGCAGTATATGATTTTGGTATAAAGTTTATATATGTGATGGCTTAATCATCAGAAGGAATATCATATGAAGGTATTAAATACAAACAATTGCTAGCTCAGTTGGTTTTGTTATCCCTCTTAAACACTCCCACGAGTGAGATAAAGTATAGCAAAATCATTAATAGAAGGGCGATTTGTTTTTGTTGGAACATTGGAAGGCACAATCATTGGTGCTCACATTCCAATTGGCGAGCAAGTTCCATTTAGTGGAAAGGACGAAAAGAAATGTTATCAAAACAGCTGTCTAGGTTCAATACCAGACTGTGCATCTTTGAGTTACTGATCTCATTACAACAGGCTTGCTAATTTTTATTTTTTTTAAAAAAAAATTGTTATCAAAATGTTATGGCGTGCAGTATATGATTTTGTATTAAAGTTTATATATGTGATGGTTTAATCATTAGAAGGAATATCATATGAAGGTATTAAATACAAACAATTGCTAGCTCAGTTGGTTTGTTATCCCTCTCAAACACTCCCACGAGTGAGAGGTTGTGAGTTCAATTCTCATCAACTGTGTTTGAGGAAATTTCTCATGTAATTCTTAGGCGGGTCAGCCTTCGGACCTGGTTCGAGATTAGGAGGCTCATGCTCTTATGATGATGATGTGGTTAGGTGTTTTCCCATGATGATGATGTGGCTAGGTGTTCTTCAGTGAAAGCAAGTGAGTAGCATAATGCTCGAGTTGGAACGTGGCGGTGTGGACGGTTAGGTGGTAGCATCAATAGCCTTCGGCCTTGTTTTTATAAACTTTTTGGGCCTTGTCCTTGTACGTCTTCATGCCATGATTAATATCTATTTTTTTTTCGATAACTAAGTCTCTCTGCCAAACCATAAGTTTTTTTAAAAAAATGGTCCTAGTTGATAATTTTGTTTATTGTGAACCCCAAACACACAAAAATCATTATTATTTTATCTCTAATTTTTCCGGATTTCTAAATACTCACTCAGAAAAACTCCTTAACACATGTCATGCTCCTGTTAGGCAATAAAGCAAAGAGCAAAATCTGTCAAGAGTCAAGACCAGATTTTTCCTTTCACCATAGCTAGGAGTATATGGTGTATTGACAGATTTTTAATGTACAGGTAGGGGTCCAGCCAAACCCTGCCCATTCTGGGGATTTTTTTTAAAAAAAAATGGATGACTGCGGGTTCGAACGAATATGTATTTATGAGAATCGGGTTTGTTATCCAGAAAGGACTTGTCGTGCATTTTGTAGCGTGTTTGTCCTTTACTTTTGTGTAATTCTTTGAGCTTATCAATAAAATTTGTTTTAGTTAAAAAAAAAAAAAAAGTATATGGTGAAGACTGGGCCCCGATCTGATGGGACAAACCCAAGTATTGTATTCTGCTTTCAAAGCCTGGTCGAACAGGTTGTAACTATCTGAAGCCAGACCAGTCTCCACTCTCCAGTTCTCCACTCTCCAATCCAAGTATCCAACACAAAACCTAGCTAGTACTATTTCATTCGGCCGCAGAAGGGAAGAAAGAGATGCTCTGTTCGGCTCTCTACCTTTTTCATCAATGGATAGGCAAAGTAAACTTCCTATGTTTGTTCATTAAGAGGTTATTATATCTAAACTCTCTTGTCTTCCACTGTTATGTTTCCAACGCACAAAACACCACCACCATCCAACCCCTTCTTGGGTAAGAGATTTGGGAATCGATGACGAACTATTCATTGTGTTTGTTTAGATGCGACTATTTTGCTCGATTTGTTGTGTCTTGGGAGGTATTGTGACTTGTGAGAATGGAATATCATTCCACCGTATTTTCTTTGTAGTCAAATTTTTATCTACATGTTCTAACAAGATTGTCACTTATGGAGTCGTCATTACTAGAATTTGTAAAGTTGTGAATTAAAGTGATGTATAGTGATTGATTGAATTCAATCGCCCTCAGTTGCCCTTCTATTTTGTTACTTACAAGTTACAAGGCCTTAGTTCAATTTATTCTGGTTGTTTAGAATAGTCACATATGTTAATATTATGTGATTAATGAGGAGGATGGAAAACGAGAAACCCTCCTAGGATGCGACTGTGGATGTGATTAAAAATGAATTATACAATCCTTTATTACATTCAAATCCTTAATTCATAGCCTGTGTAGAATTTTGAGTTTCTTATAACAATAGGAAAGAGAATGTTTGATTAAATATGATAACCTGTTTGGTGTGTAATATTTTGGTCGATGCTTTTTGCAAAGATGCAGTAATTGTAAGTTTGTAACTACTAGTGTTTTGCTATATGGAATTATGGACTACTGTATTAAGAGTTTTTCCTTTGTGTAACTGTCTTGGGTTATGTTCTCTCAACTGGTAATGTGTTTTCATCATCATAGACTTTGAGTTTGATGTTTCAACTTTCAACTATACTTATTTTATATGTTCATTCTGAGAACCTAATATATGTGCAATATAACAATAATAAGGCAAACAATAAAGCAGTAAACAAATAAAGAACACACAAGAATTTTTAACATGGTAAAACCCAATATGGGAAACGTCCACGGTTGTCCTCACGACAACAAATAAATCCACTAGATGAAAAGAGATTTACAAACCTATCAACTACCTGCAATCACTGCGAGTTGACACTACTGGTTATCTCTAACACCTTGACTTCACCGGAGCACCTTGATGTACGCACAAGACACTCGACTTCTTGATGAACACACAAGAAGACTCGAAGCTAAATCACTATTCAATATTTAAGAAGAAGATGAATGGGAAGAAGGAAGAAGAAGATGAATGGGGAAGAAGAAGAAGATGAGTTCAATCACCAAAAACAACCTTAAACAAAACCTAAACAAACTCCAAGAATAAGACTTCAATTGGACGGCCAAAGAACTGACTTATTTTTTGGAAGAGAAACCCTATTTATACTTAGGGTTGGAAAACACATAAAATGGGCAGAAATAGTGAAAAACCACATTGGACGTACGTACGTCGATATGACGTTCGTACGTCTCAAACCGAAATAAACCTGATGACTACTTGGACGTACGAACATCCTAAGAAGGTACGTACGTCCAGACCAAACAAACTTTCTGCTGACATACCATACGTACGTACGTCCTGAAAAGGTACGTACGTCCTGAACCAAACACCATACTAGAGACACACGACGCGAAAACAAGGACACGGGACGACGCACGTACAACAAGGTTTTCTTAACAATGAACTCAAGGCGAAATAACCAAGGACGACCAATGTCACAAAATTGATGTCAAACCACTTCGTGCCGGTTTCAATCTCCCCCTTTGACATTGATTTTGTGACAAAAACCTATGACTCTAATAGCACTTATAAAACGTGCTTACAAACCCAAACCATGGCATTTATAAAACATGCCTACAAAAACACTCAAGGTAGAACACATACCGAGTCACCAATTCTTGATATCCAGCTTATGTAAGACACTTTAACCATCAGAGACCGAACGGAAGCAACAACAATCAAAGAGCCAACGGAAGTTCCTCGAACAACTCCCCCATACTTCATGAGCTCCAAGGTTTAATACTCGAGCTTACCCAAAACTGTACATGCACTTTGTGATCATCATCACTTTCACTCACCCATACATGTTCACTCCCCCGTACATGTAGTATACTTGAAACATGACCCAAAACTGTACAACCTCTAAACGTCAACACGTTCATTCCCCCATACGTGTAGCATACCTGAAACATGACCCAAAAATACACTAACAAAGAAGAAGAAGGTGTTAGTATTAGAGTCATAAATCTCCCCCTTTTTGTCACAAATGAAGCAAGGGAACAAAAGAAAGAGAAAAGAAAAATACCAAACCATAACAAATAAGATTAAAGAAGAAAAGAAAGAGAACAATCATGTTAACAACAAAAAGTATATGCAACGGAAGCCATAAAATAAACACTTGTTAACACGATGTCAATACAAAGATTTCTCCCCCTAAACAAAAGCTCCACCTAAATGCAATGCATATGAGAAAGATGCACCTAGAACAAACAAACCAAATAAGGATATTTGAAACACACAAAGAACCATGCATACAAGGGTAGAAGAGAGTATATGCAAGCTCAATTAAAACAAGATACTTAGTAAAGATGAATAAACTTGGTTTCATTAAACAAAGTACGCACCAATCAAAGATTAAGATATGAAACCAAACATCTACTAGAAATGCATCATACAAACATCCTTGGTGTGTGGGAAAGCTAAAGAAAACACAAAGAGAGTCATTTTCACACCTCACTCACAAACCATAAGAACACTCAAAACAACTAGTATTCACCATTAGAAGGATTTCACTTCACAAACGCCTAAACAGATACGGGGAAATGCACTTATAACCTGTTTTATTTTTGTTTTTTTTTATTGTGCATAAATTAACATGTGAAAGGGATATTTACCTTCATCTTTTGCAACATGTGGTAGGGTGTAGCCTACATTTTTCAAATTACTTCCCCTTTAAGAACAAACTGAAAGTAGTGCAACATCATGGTAACGTGCAACACAAGAACTAACATCTCTTGAGTGCATCCGTCATTGCATGACCCTCACGGCCCCAACGGGAAAATATACCAAATGATTTCTCTCTCAAGAAGATCAAAAGGCTGGGGATTTTGTGAATTGTTGACCACTACCATACCGCATTCATACTAATAATCAAGATAACATAAGAAGGCATGCATACGTATATTTCCAACTAATGATTATCCTAGAAGTTCATCATGTTCAAAGGATGAAAAAAGATATGCAAACAAACTCTCAAAGTGCCACCTAGCTGTGCATAGTGTAATCAAGCAAGGATATATGCATGAGACACAACTAGATAAACGTTGGTCTAAAATCTAAACATGAAAGCACAAGCGTATGGACTAGAAACAAACTACATCATCCCAAATATGGGACACCACCAGACTTTTGCAAGTCCAGAAAAACCTGCAACTTATCCTTTCATACCCATACTTGTTTAATACTAGGCGTGCACACCTTGGGAGTTGAAAATATATAAGATTTCCCCTTAACAAGCTTTGCAATACACTTGTCCTTAACCAATTCCACCTTATTCTTAGACTTCCTTGTGTTGGAATACCTGCTTTTCTTAAACCTGTGATGAGAACCATTATAATTCCAAGGTCCAGAAAATGCACAAGAAGGAACATTAGAATCAATATGATTATAACGATGAGAAACACGAGAATAGGATGAAACATGTTGATCAAAATCCCAACAAAAGATATCCAAATGACCAACTCTACCACAATAAGAACAATGAAAAATATTAGACTTACTCAAAGAATTCTTATAAGAAGATGTGGTAGTAGAAGATGAAACATGTATGTCACCATTGTATTTGTGACATGGTGCCTTAACATGACCTATACCTCCATTATGAGAACAATATGGCTTATCAGTAAAAACAGCCTTACCATTAACCTTAGACTTAAAATTCTTATGAGAAACATGCTGAAAATTAGTAGCATTAAGTCTAGTCTCAATAGGTGGGGTAGGCAAAAGGGCAGGCAAACTAGATTTTACAGGAGTAATCACACTAGATGAACTAGTAGAACTAGCAATAGGAGAGTCAAATCTAGTTTTGTCCAAAACCTGCAATTTGAGTTGAGTAGACGTTAAATCGTTCTTTGTTACCTCATACTCCACCAATAGAGATTTGTATTTCTTATCGACCTCCTGATTGGGCTTCTCTAAAGCTGCAATTCTACATGACAAGTCAAGTTTTTCTTTGTCAAGTAATTGAGAAATAGAAATTGCATCATCTGCAGCACAAGAAATTTGTTTTTCAAGAATCTCAATTTTATCCTGCAAAGAAAGATTAGCCTTTTCCAAATTTTCAATTTTGGATTCATAAACTTCCCCTTGAAGCATATAGTCTTCTGCACAATGTCTGAGTCGTTGTTCTAGAGAATCAACCTTAGTCTGCAAAACACCATTATCTTCAAAACAAAAATTATTAGAAATAGTAGACAAATTACAATTAGCTTTATTAAATTTTTCTTGCAAATCAATATTAGCTTTTTGTAACCTTTCACATTCTTTTGCAGAAAGTCTGTAAAGAAGAGCCCAATCACTATTGCTAACAACATACAAATTATCATCCTTTTCAAAATCAGATTTTGGTTTTGTAGATTTAGACGATTTAACAATAAAATTATTATAACCAGACTTATGAACCATTATTGCACTCATAGGATCTACGCGTGAGCCATTACGCTCCATAACAAGCGCCCTGCTCTGATACCAATTGAGAACCCAATATATATGCAATATAACAATAGTAAAGCAAACAATAAAGCAAAACAAATAAAGAACACACGATATTTTTAACGTGGTAAAACCCAATATGGGAAACGTCCACGGTTGTCCTCGCGACAACAAATAAATCCACTAGATGAAAAGAGATATACAAACCTATCAACTACCTGCAATCACTGCGAGTTGACACTACTGGTTATCTCTAACACCTTGACTTCACCAGAGCACCTTGATGTACGCACAAGACACTCGACTTCTTGATGAACACACAAGAAGACTCGAAGCCGAACTATGAAACAAGCTTACACCAGAGTTCCTTGATGAACACACAAGGATACTCGACTTCTTGATGAACACACAAGAAGACTCGAAGCTAAATCAATATAAACAATAATGAAGAAGAAGATGAATGGGAAGAAGGAAGAAGAAGATGAATGGGGAAGAAGAAGATGAGTTCAATCACCAAAACCACCTTAAACAAAACCTAAACAAACTCCAAGAAGAAGACTTCAATTGGACAGCCAAAGAACTGATTTGTTCTTTGGTAGAGAAACCTTATTTATACTTAGGGTTAGAACACACACAAAATGGGTCGGAATTGCTGAAATCCACATTGGACGTACGTACGTCGAAACAACGTTCGTACGTCCCCACACTGTAAAAGTTCGCTGCCTACTTGGACGTACGAACGCCCTAACTAGGTACGTACGTCCTGACCAAAACATGTTTGCTGCCTAACATGACGTACGTACGCCCTAACTAGGTACGTACGTCCTAAACCCAAAAACTCACTTTTGACAAACTTGACGCGAAGAGAAGGACTAGGGACGACGCGCGTACAACGAGGTTTTCCTAACAATGAACTCAAGGCGAGATAACCATGGACATCCAATGTCACAAAATTATTGTCAAACAACCGAGTGCCGGTTTCATGAGTGAGGTCAATAACAGTACATTATCTCTTGAAGAAGCATTGAAAGACAAGTTGAGAATAGACTACTACCGTTGCCATGCATCTATATTTTATCCTTTGCTCTTGAGGCCTTCAAGTAATTTTAATTTAAGGTGATTTATCTTTTAATTAATAGCTCATGTGCATGCTTAACTTTGTGTTAAGTTCTTAATTTGCTAAGTATGACTTGCTGTGTTGCTTCCTACAGTCAGGTTTTAGATTTAAGAGGATACTTTGCTTGGTCACTTTTGGACAACTTTGAGTGGGTTGTGGGTTACACAGTTCGATTTGGTATCAGCTACGTTAACTACAAAACTATGGAAATGCACCCCAAGGACTCATTCCGTTGGTTCCAGAAGTTCCTGCTTAAACCAATGGAGAAGGAACAAGAGCTAGTGGATTTGGTATCCCATGTGTAAAACACTATGGCTGTGCTTGTTTCGCTGCAAAATTGAGGGAAACTGTTGGGGGAAATAAGACACGTCAGATTTCCTAGATATTTACATTATCGGTGATGTTTGGTGATGTTAATTATAAATGGTCCTCACGGAAAATTTTTGTTAAAATGACAAACCAGCTCAGCACCTTTTATAGATTTAAAAATCCCGGATATAAAAGAAAACCTTGGTAGCTCTTTTTCTCTCTCTTCCTTTCTCTCTTTCTCTCTCCCCAATGAATTTGTGGTCCCCCTATTTCCTTTCTCTCCACGTTCTATTTCCATTTTCTATCTTAAATCTTAACAAGCACCAATTACTTCAAAAAACTGCAAAGTTTTTTTAAAAAGAAATTAGTAAAATTATGTAAATATATGTGTAAGTTTTTGTTTTACAAGTTTTGCAGGTAAACAAGCACAGCCTATGTTAGTACTTATTCGCTGAACTTCTGGAACACTAGGGAAGTATTTATTCGCTGAATGTAGGGTACGGTCTCTCTTTTTTTTTTCTCTCTTTATTAACTGGCCTGAGCAGTTAGCAGTGGTGTAAAACACTATGCAAGTATTTATTTGCTGAATGTAGGGTACGGTCTCTTTTTTTTTTTTTTTTTTTTCTCTTTATTAACTGGCCTGAGCAGTTAGCAGTGGTGTAAAACACTATGCAAGTATTTATTCGCTGAATGTAGGGTACGGTCTCTTTGTTCTCTGTAATAACTAGCCTGAGCAGCTAGTAGTGGTGTTATCGCACACTGTCTTCTAATATGCTACTGGTCATATACTTTATTTTACATTAATAAAACCGTACCTTCTTTAGAACAAAAAGAATTGCTGATTGAATTGGCAGAATTTCCCAAATTCAAAGTATTATTAATCAAATTAAATATGTCCTCGATCAGTTCCATGCATTATTTAACTTTAGAATCACACTCATCCAGTCATCTGAAAAGCACATGTACTATGATGTCTCCATCTTAATGGGATGTGATGCGCACAGCGCCACAACTTTGAACAATATTTCTGCAGGGATTATATTTGGACTTGATTAAAAACGTAGGATATATCTACTCGATCTCAAGTGAACTTATCACATCTCCTATATACAACCCTCTGATAATTTTTAATCAAAGCTGGCATTATAATATAAAATTTAGTTCCACAAGATCATATCTTCCAGTTCTAAAGTATCAAAATTAGAGGTTTCGTAGTATATATACATGAGGCAGTCATATCTTCCTTGTAACATTTCCTTATGAATGATGAACAAGAAGGATCTGAAGACTGAAGGCACATGAGGGAGATTCCTTTCAAAATGGTTTGCACTTTGCAAGTTTGCAAAACTTTATATAATATAGATTCTTTAGAACCTTTTTCACTTTTTTGATAAGTAACCAGATTCTCTTGTAAATGTTTTTGATAATACTGTATATAGTGTTGGATTCTACCAAAATCATGCAATGCCTTTGATTAAAGAAATCACTAACATACTACTATACTATTTGACAAATGAGGTATGATGACTAATACAAATGGAGTTGGACTGATGTTCTAACTTCTAACACGTACAGTTCAATTTGGCGGTATCAACTACGTTGACTACAAAACTATGAAAACTTGAAAAGGCACCACAAAGACTCATTCCATTGGTTCAAGAAGTTCCTGGTTAAACCAATGGAGAAGGAAGAAGAGGTAGTTGATCTGGTATCTGATATGTAGAACACTCTATGGAAGTATGAATTTGCTGAATGTAGGGTACGGTCTCTTTGTTCTCTGTAATAACTGGCCTGATTAGCAGCTAGCAGAGGCGTAATCGCACCCTGTTTTCTAATTAATATGCTACTGGTCATGCACTTTACATTAGAACAAAAAGAATTGCTGATTGTATTGGCAGAATTTCCCAAAATCAAAGTATTAAATAAATATATCCTTGATCAACATATTAGTTCCATGCATTATTCTTTAGTTTTAGAATCACAATCATCCAGTCATCTGAAAACCACACGCAAGAGCCCTCTTTGGAAGCCAGCCTAAGTATGTACAGTACCCCCTCTGCCGGCCTTTTGACTATGCTTATGAACTCCATGTCTCCATCCAATGGGATGTGATGCGCACAGCGCCACAGGTCACAACCATCGATGGTTTGATCCCATGGAGGGTACGTAGGTAGCCACTTGATGGTCTGGCCGCTTTGGTTTGGTTGTTCGTCGGTTTTTTTTTTTTTGAAGATCGGCTCAGATTTGGGAAATCTTCACCGAGGTGGAGAATTGTTGGGAAACTGGTTCTATAAGGGAATCCGTTTCATATTTAGATTTCTAAGTCCATATTAAGGATTTAGAATTTGGTATTGGAATATGACTTCCAATTTGATTAAGTTTGGTATTCCTATTAGGAATTTGTTTTGTACACCCTAAAGGCTATAAATATAAGGTCTTAGGGATTGGTTTAGTATCCTCAATCCATATTTGTTGTTTGTCTCCTTGTGAGAGTTGTGAGGATCTTGGATGTGAGAGAGAGTTTGTATCCTCAATTTGTGATTGTCTCTTTGAGAGATTTGGTGAGGATTTGAGAAGGGAGGAAACCTAGGGTATCTCCATTTGTTTGAGAGCTTTGTACTATCTTCTCCAATAGTAAAAGTTCTATTTCTTTGTCCGTGGACGTAGGCAATATTAGCCGAACCACGTAAATCTTGTGTTTTGTGTGGGTTTGTTTGATAGTAGTAGGAGTTTCATTTTCTCTTTTTGTTTTGTTTAATTCATACACTATTCCAATCTTGGGTATTGGTGCATAAGTTTCCGCTGCGCACAACAAGTGGTATCAGAGCCGAAGGTTAGTTCCTTGGGTTAAAGAGGGATTGCAGAACATTGGTTAAAGGGTTTTGAGGAATCTGTCCAGATTCGATACTCTGTGGTAAAACGGCCATAACTCTGTTCTCGGATATCGAAACGTTGATCTGATTTTTGGGTTGGAAAGAAGACTCTTCATGCTTTCCAACGGTGTATGGTACGTTTTCTGTTTCAAAGTATTATGTTCCAAGTAATTCTTTGAAGTTGACGGTTTTGTTTTCTCAATTTCGGTAAAAATCCAATCTTGGATTTTTCTTGTGGTACTTGGTGAACTCCTTTGGTTTAGTTTGTTTGTTTTGGTTTGCTGGTGTATGAAATTGATTGGTATCATGTCGGATCATATTTCGGATCCGAGTGAATTTGGAAAGGAGGTTGATAGTTTGTTTGATCAAACCTTGTTGTTAGATGTTGACATTCATAAATTTGATGGTAACCTCGACTTTGCTATGTGGAAGACGGAGGTACAAGATTGGTTAGCCATTAATGGCTATGTGGATGTTCTTGATGATAAATCGAGAAATATGAATGATGATGAATGGTTAACTCTAAATTTAAAGGCTTGTGAATTTGTCCGGTATTGTTTGGTAGAAGATTTGTGGTACATTATCAAATTGGAAACCATTGTAATAGTTATGTTGTCCAAGTTGGAAGACAAGTACGCTTTGAAAAAGACAGAGGACCTGCTCTATGTGGTTGATGATAGTATTGGTAGATTGGTTGGTTCTCAATGTAAATTGAGAAGTCGAAGAACTCTTGCAAAGAATGAATGTGCCTATTGTCATTGTTGGGGACATTGGAAAATTAATTGTCCAAAGTTGCAGAAGAAGATTGTTCGTGTACATCGAAGAGATGAGGATTCATGTGTTGGTGTTTCGTTGTTGGCTTCATCTTCAGTTAGTCATTCTACAAATAAGTGGATTTTGGATTCGGGTTGTTCCTATCATATGTGTCCCAATAGGGAGTTATTTGATAGCTTTCAGGAGCTAGATGCTTGTGTTTTGCTTGGTAATGATCATACTTGCAAAACTTTGGGGATAGGTACAGTTCGATTGAAGTTGGAAGATGGATGCACTCGAAAGTTAGAAGATGTTTGGTATGTACCAGAGTTGACTACGAATCAAATCTCATTGGGTGTTTTAGAGTCCGATGGTATGAAAATTACATGTATTGGTGGAGCTCTAAAAGTTGTTGTAGGTGCACGAGTTGTTATGAAAGGCATTAGAAAGGGTAAGTTGTACTATTTGAAAGGAAGTGCAATTATATGTGGTTTGCATAGTTCAGTTGTTGATTTGTCTGTCGATTCTACCAAGGAATTGCATAGTAATATGGGGCATGCCGTTGATGGTACTATGCAAGTGAAGACAGATTTGTTTGCGGGTGGCAAGGCATGCATAGTTGGTAGGCATTTTGTTGAAGCGTCATTTGTTCGGGTGGAGATTGATGTCGCTCCACATTTGATTGGTTTGTTAGGTGACACGGCAAAGAAGAAAGTTGAAGCCACCATTGTTAGTAGCAAGGTTATCGCCCAAGAACCATTGTTAGTAGCAAGGTTATCGCCAAGAATTTATGAACAATATTTCTGCAGGAATTATATATTGGGCTTAATTAAAAACATAGGATATACAACTCTCTGATAATTTTAATCAAAGCTGGTCATATCTTCCCGTTCAAAAGTACAGTACGCCTATCAAAATTAGAGGATTATAAGTATATACTGTATGAAGAGATTGGAATATATACATGAGGCTTCCTTGTAACATTTTCTTAAAAATGATGAACAAGAAGAATCTGCGAGGCACATTGTTGGGAAACTGGTTCTATAAGGGAATCCGTTTCATATTTGGATTTCTAAGTCCATATTAAGGATTTAGAATTTGGTATTGGAATATGACTTCCAATTTGATTAAGTTTGGTATTCCTATTAGGAATTTGTTTTGTACACCCTAAAGGCTATAAATATAAGGTCTTAGGGATTAGTTTAGTATCCTCAATCCATATCTGTTGTTTGTCTCCTTGTGAGAGTTGTGAGGATCTTGGATGTGAGAGAGAGTTTGTATCCTCAATTTGTGATTGTCTCTTTGAGAGATTTGGTGAGGATTTGAGAAGGGAGGAAACCTAGGGTTTCTCCATTTGTTTGAGAGCTTTGTACTATCTTCTCCAATAGTAAAAGTTCTATTTGTTTGTCCGTGGACGTAGGCAATATTAGCCGAACCACGTAAATCTTGTGTTTTGTGTGGGTTTGTTTGATAGTAGTAGGAGTTTCATCTTCTCTTTTTGTTTTGTTTAATTCATAAACTATTCCAATCTTGGGTATTGGTGCATAAGTTTCCGCTGCGCACAACACACATGATATGAGGGATATTCGTGTTTGGTTTGCAGTAGTATATAGTACTTTTAACTTTTTTTTCGCACGTTTGATAATTAACTAGATTCTCTTGTGTAAATGATTTTGGCAATATTGTATATGTAAAACTACAAATAGTGCTAATATAACAATGGAATATTCAAACAAACAATCAAACAATACGCAGAAAGTAAATAACACACAGAGATTTTTAACGTGGTAAAACCCAAACAGGGAAACGTCCACGGTTGTCCTCACGATAACAAAATAATCCACTAGATGAAAAGAGATGTACAAACCTACCAACTACCTGCACTCACTGCGAGTTGATACTCCTGGTTATCTCTAACACCTTGACTTCACCAGAGCACCTTGATGTACGCACAAGACACTCGACTTCTTGATGAACACACAAGAAGACTCGAAGCCGAATTCACAATAACTCTTGAAGATCACAAAGATATGAATTGAGAGAAGGGGGAAGAAAGGGAATTGCGTTCAATAGCCACAAACACTTTCAATACCAAAACTTAAACCAAAACACATGAACTAGAAGAAGAATGGACGGCCAAAGAACTAACTTGTTCTTTGGAAGAGAAACCCTATTTATACTTAGGGTTGGAAACCAAGGAAAATGGGCCGAAATACTGAAAATCCATATTGGACGTACGTACGTCGAATCAACGTTCGTACGTCCCCACACGGTAAAAGTTTGCTGCCTGCTTGGACGTACGAACGTCCTAACTGCGTACGTACGTCCTGACCAAAAGATGTTTGCTGCCTCAGTGGACGTACGTACGTCCTAACTCGGTACGTACGTCCAGTACCTAATAACTTTTCCTAGACAGAACCAAGAGACACGAAGGACACGAGACGACCATGCGTACATCTTGATTTTCCTAACAATGAATTCAAGGCGAGATAACAAAAGACACTTTGTCACAAAATTGATGTCAAACCACTTCGTGCCGGTTTCAATCTCCCCCTTTGACATTGATTTTGTGACAAAAACCTATGACTCTAATAGCACTTATAAGACGTGCTTACAAACCCAAACCATGGCATTTATAAAACATGCCTACAAAATCACTCAAGATAGAAACACATAACAAGTCACTAATTCTTGTTATCCAGCTTTAGCAAGATGCTTTAACCATCAGAGACCGAACGGAAGCAACTAGGAATTTCCGAAGCAATCAAGGATTCAACAGAAGTTCCTTCGAGCAACTCCCGCATACTTCATGAGCTCCAAAATATTTTTGACACTCGAGCTCCCCCATAACTATATAACGTCTAAAATCATCAACACGTTCACTCCCCCATACGTGTAGCATACCTGAAACATGACCCAAAAATAACCTAACAACAAGAAGACGATTGTTAGTAATTAGAGTCATAAATCTCCCCCTTTTTGTCACAACAAGTGAACAAAATAACCAACCAACAAAAGAAACGATAAAATAACAACAATAAACAAAGAACCAAGAAAAAGAAATCAATACCAAACAATGAAGACAAAACAAATAAAAAAATAAACCTAACCCAACTGTTAAAAGTTCAGGAAATCAACTAATAACCAAACATAGGAATCCATAAACATAAAAGACAAAACGACAAAAACACAAGGCTTAAGTTAACGAATTCGAAAAACCCGTTCCCAATGACCTAGAGGAAGCTTGGAGAAGTAAGCTTCCGCACGAGCCGAAGGTCTATTCCACCGAGCGATCACATGATGATCATAATCCTCCAGCCATTCACTCTTACAGAACAACTCCTCAATTCTGCTGTCCAAGCCACAGTCGGTAAGTGGAGCAGCAAGTCCTGGAACCTTCGGATAACCAACCAACTCCAAGATGTGATTTTGAAGATGTCTAGGTAATCTCTCCCAATGATTTACATGAACCAGGCAAGGATTAAGAAAAGGTCGATGAATATAGTCATACCCATGGGGAACGCGACATAAACGACAAACCTTAGCACTGTTTTTGTACTCCATCACCATAAACGACACATAACCAACAGCCGGTACAAAAATTCCATGAAGTTCATATTCTGCCATAGAAAATTCTGAAGAACAAAGAGAGAACTAGCAGGAGGTAAGAAGACACAATAGGAGTAAAAGAGGAGAAGACTCCCCTATATATAAGAAAAATAAGAGTAAACCTAACATGGGCCCAATAAGAGAGGTCCATTACCTAATTAGCAGAAATTTACTGCAAAACAACAAAAAAAACTTGAACTAATATTAAAATAGCAATATCCAATAACATGCTCAATATCCAAAAAAATAGAAACAAACCGATATAGCAAAAGAGCAAAGTTAAGTACAAAAATGTGGAGAGTAAACAAGAAAACCAATTACTCGGACTCCGAGGCACCATCACTGTGTTCACCATCACCCTCGTCCTCACTCTCTGAGTCATCACCATCACTCTCACCTGGAACTAGAGGCACCTCTTCCGGAAATGGAGGCAAGTCGGTGGGAGTGAGGTCCAGCTGTAGATGACGCATCTGAGCAACGTTCATCGCATGAATATCACTGATCATGACATCATGACGAGAGAGAATAATCCCAAAACGATCTAACCGAGCATCCATATGATCCTGACGACGTCGGAGAGAGGAAACCCGAGCATCAATTGCTGCAACTGCCCGATTGCCCCTAGCAGAGGCTGAGATGGGGCGTCCAGAGGTCAAAGCCCGATCAAAATCATCATGGCGAACAAGAACCCTGCCTCCCCAAATTAGGTGATGCGTCAGACGCGCACCCACAGACTCAAAAGCCGACTTTCTAGACTGACAGCCCTTCTTGATGGCGTTGACCCAATCATGGCCAACGAACCTTGGAGGGCTCACCTCCATATACTGTCCCTGAAAACCCAAGTGCTTGAGTATAGTCATTATAAAGCTAGGGAAAGGAAGAGTACCCTTAGCTGCATCGATCTGAAGCATTCGTGTGTAGATGACCTCAGAAAGATGAAGATGGTGCACCGACATACAAACCACTAATTTGACCATGTCGTCGGTCATGATGATCTTGTTGCCCTTGGAGGGGTAGATGTTGGAGTGGGCAACCATGTGCAAGAGGATGGCGCTGTAGTGCTTGGCATGATACCTTTCCGTGACACCATCAATAAACATCTGCTGAACTTGATTGACAAAGTCAATTTGAATCGTATCCGGAACGGGCCATCTGACAGAAACAGCACCTTCAGGAATAAAATCACCGTCAATACCCAACGCCTCACGTACCACCTTAGGGGAAATAGTGTATCTCCGACCTTCAATCAAGACCGAAAAACTCGAGCGATTCTGCGAGGGTGTCTTCGTCTCATAGAAGGCTATCGTATGCTCAACCGAGTACGTGGTGATTGGTTGAGCCACCCTTAGCCAATTCCGAGTTTCAAAGAATAGGGTTATGTTGCCAAGTTGAGTAGTCCCAAGAGGGGTAGCAGCGATGTCTGCCAAGTCAAAGAATCGCTCAGGAACAATAGCTTTTGCTCGAGGATGAGCACCAAGAGATGTGGGAGGAGGCGACAAGGCCGGAGTGGAGCTTCTACCCCGTGGAGCACGAGAAGACGCACCCTTAGATGTGGAGGCCGTGGTGGTGGGAGTGGTGCGTGCACGCTTGGAAGCAATTGTCTACGCAAGCACAACAGCAAACAATTCAGCAATGTAAGAAAAACGACAAAATAAACAATAACCATGTCATTGAGGCATTTAATCAAACACTTGATGTGCAGAAACAAGACTCATGTAATCGACAACAATGTAGAATGTCAAACGCCCAAACACACGACCAAATAGTCCTAACAATAGAGTAGACGTTACAATAAACAGAGAGAGCCAAGTTGTCCACCAATTTCAAGGAGATGAAGTGAAAGACTAACCAACACAATCAATATAAACCGAAACAAACATTTCCAAAAAAAATTAAACTAACCATGCAATTCAACAAAACCAAGAGAATAATCATGCAATACCAAGAGAGGAAGGAGAGGGAGAAAAAGAAGAATGTGGGAAGGAGTCGAGTTCACTTACTTGATAAAGAACAGAGTGGACACCAAGGAGAAAAACTGCTTGAGTGAAGCAATAAACAACCACCAAAGAAGAAGAGGAAGAGAAAGACCAAACAAAAGACGTTGAGGGAAGGTGGAGACTTCCTAATGTTCGTGCAAGAGAGAAGAAAGAGGCACGATTGATGTAACAGTTAGCCTTTGGTTCAAAACAAAATTTGAATTTAAACACAAATGGGCCGGACTGTATGACGAACGTTCGTACGTTCTGAAAACGTTCGAACGTCGGGACCCAAAAACCAAACATCTGACTAAGATCACGTTCGTACGTCCTAGGAGCGTTCGTACGTTTAAGAAAGATCTGCCCACCTAAACGTACGAACGTCATGAAAGCGTTCGTACGAACCCCTTTTTTTTTTTTTTTTTTTTTTTTAAATATATATATATATATATAAAAATAAAAAAAATGAAGAACCACCCAAACAGCCAGATAATAAACCAAAGAACTACCAAGAACAAATATTGAGAGACATCACAAGAAAACACTTCTACTTATCATAAGGATTCCAATTACAGCCGAATACAGTATAAACAACCCTCAACCTCAAGACAATGCAAAATCGAAGAACGACATCATACACCATGGCATGGTACTTACTAGAATGATGCAAGCATGTAGAAGAACGTGATAGACCAATACCAACCTCCGGAAACAAACTAAAAAAATGATCATTAAATACATTGAAAGTCTTTTGCAAGTAGACCAAGGAGAAGGTGAAACCGATCACAACAAAACCAAGGAAACACAGAAAAATTGTTTTTCTTCTTGTCTTCCAACTAGACAAGTGTGACAGACACTTTTTTTTTTTTTTTTTTTTTTTTTGTTAAAAAAAATGCCATTCCCGTGTGGGAGTATAAAGTATCTCCATCTTTTACCAGAACACGAGGGTAGGGTGTAGCCTACATCTTTTCGGCAAAACACACTCAAGAAGTGCAATACCATGATAACGTGCAACACAAGAACTAACATCTCCTGAGTGCATCCGTCAGAGCATGACCCTCACAGCCCCAACGGGTTCTTAGCCAAATGAGTATGCTCTCAAGACATTCAAATGGCTGGGGATTTTGTGAGTCATTGACCACTTACAAGAGGTAAAGAAATATAACAGAAGACGATGATCATGATAGGAAACCATAGAAGACTGGAGATATACAGGTACGCAAAACGACAATCCAACTAAATGAAAATGCATCATGTAAGAAACTACCAAGACGAAGAGAGTATGATGTAACCCTACAACTATGCATGACTCAGAAAAACAGTTGAGAACGCCAAACTAGAAACAGTTGTAAAATGGAATCCACACAATAGAGAAAGTAGTATGTCCTCAATACCAACAACAATAATAAATAACCGAACCTAAACATCCTAAACACAGACAGTTCCAATGAACACATTAGGTATATGAATGCGGAAGAGGTGTAGTGACAATGAAATAGTTATCAGATGAGCGACAACCAGTTAACACCAAGATATGATTGGAATCAAAAACATCACACCTATTATCCTCAAACACAACCTTAAACTTAGCATCACATAACTGACTAATACTCAATAGATTGGACTTAAGACCCTTAACAAAAAGAAGCTCATGACTATTGAGCGATCCAACCTCAGAAAAGTTACCTTTACCTTCAACCGGAAGCATTTTACCATTACCAAACCTAACCTTACCTCCATAACCAAGAGTCAGGTTATCAATTAGAGTCTTATCACCTGTCATATGACGCGAACAACCGCTGTCAAGATACCATGATAAAGGCATTGGTTCAACCAAACGAGCCATGTGAGATACCATTTTCCTGGATGCATCCATACTCCTATCTCAGAAATGTGGTGGTGGAGTAGGTATGGGTGTTGCTTGAGGACGATTACCATAAGGAGAAGTTCTGGGTAAACCCCACGGAGCATAGCCATTCCACATGTATGGAGCCTGCATGGAGAAATTGGAAGACTTGTTCCAATAAGAATTACCTGCAAAAGAAGGATGATGAGCAGGATACAGATTATTCCAACAAAAAGCAGAAGTGTGACCCATACGACCACAGGTTAGACATTTAAAGCCTTTGTGTCTAACATTCTTTTTCGGGACATGCTTTACACGAGTGATCTTGGGTGAGGAAACCACACCCGACACCTGCACAGGAGCAGGAGAAGCAACACCTGTTGGTCTGACAAAAGTAGTACAGGAGGTGCGAGCAGTAGAAATAGGAACAGATGTGTCATAACCTAAGCCAGATTTATCTGAATGGGATTTACCAATTCCCAGCAGAGAGTTTAGATTATCACTAGCTTTACCAAACCCAACCAATTGTTTGTTAGCAGCAAACAACTCAGCTTTTACTTTCTCATGTTCCAATACAAGAGATCGATACCGTGTTTCCAGTTCCTTATTCAGTTTTTCCAAAGTGGCAATACGCACTTGGAAATCCTCCTTTTCCTTCACAAATTTTTCTTTCAACATGTTGGAGTCACCTGCAAGATTACAAATATCCTGCCCAAGACTATCTACCTGTTCCTGTAAGACAGAGTTAGTTTTTTCAAGCAACTTTACTTGTTGCATGGAAAACTTATACATATCACATAATTCACTAGTAGTAGCATGAACACCAGTATCAGAAACATTAATATCATCAGTAGAGGATACAATACCTCCTGGATGCTCATCCAGGGATGCACTGAAGACCACATAATTGGAGACAACATTTGAGGAATTGCCATCATCATCTTCATCTGAATCATCCCATGTCACTGTGAGGTTTGCTTTGGAATTGTCACCAGGTTTGCGTTCCACTTTCTTGTCACATTCATTTGCAAAGTGTCCATATTCACGACACTTGTAACATTGGACATCTTTATGATCAACTCGAGCTCTTCTCCCATCCACAGAGAATCGCTCAAAACCACGACTCCTAGGAGCATTTGAGGAATCAGGAAATCGCTTCCGAGGGTCTCGATTCTGTTGATATTTCAGAATCTTCTGAAAGCTACGGGATAGAAAAGCATAGTTATCATCCACATCCTGTTCTTCATCATCAGAAGGTCCTGTGGAAGTTTCTTTAGACGATGTAGGTTTGAATGCCACAGACTTGTTCTTCAAAGGTTCGTCCAAGGCCTGTTCCATCTCACATGTCCTTAGTTTCCCCGCAAGTGTCTCAATGGACATGTTCTTGATCACATTACTCTCAGTAATGGCATCCTTACGAGAACGAAACCTAGGAGGCAAAGCACGCAATATCTTACGTACCACTTGTGTGTCAGTATATGCATGACCAATAGCCTCACTGCAGTTTATGATGTCTTGGAGACGAATAAAGAAATCATCAAAAGTCTCAGAATTATCCATCCGTAGATTCTCAAACTGAGATGTTAACAGTTCCATCTTGCTTTCTTTGACAGTTTCGTCACCTTCATGTGTACAAATAAGCCTGTTCCATGCATCTTTAGCCTCTTCACATCCTTGCACACGACGAAACTCACTGGCATTTAATGCCATGAGAATAGCATTGAGTGCCTTGTTGTTATAATTTGCCAACAACTTCTGTTCAGGCGTCCACTTTTCACGTGGCGTCAGTGATGTAACAGCAGTATCATCAGTACCTGTAGTAGTCAGAGGTTCTTTCCACCCTGTAACAACAGAAAGCCAGACTTCTTCTCCTAATGCTTGGAGATAAGCTCGCATCCGTACTTTCCAATGACCAAAGTCTTTTCCATTGAATTGTGGAGGAAGACTTGAAGTAGCAAACTTATGAGGTTCCATAAGCACTATTGATCGTTAGCGTGAGCCTTTACGCTCCTTAACCAGCCCCCAGCGACTGATACCAATTGTAAAACTACAAATAGTGCTAATATAACAATGGAATATTCAAACAAACAATCAAACAATACGCAGAAAGTAAATAACACACAGAGATTTTTAACGTGGTAAAACCCAAACAGGGAAACGTCCACGGTTGTCCTCACGACAACAAAATAATCCACTAGATGAAAAGAGATGTACAAACCTACCAACTACCTGCACTCACTGCGAGTTGATACTCCTGGTTATCTCTAACACCTTGACTTCACCAGAGCACCTTGATGTACGCACAGGACACTCGACTTCTTGATGAACATACAAGAAGACTCGTAGCCGAATTCATAATAACTCTTGAAGATCACAAAGATATGAATTGAGAGAAGGGGGAAGAAAGGGAATTGAGTTCAATAGCCACAAACACTTTCAATACCAAAACTTAAACCAAAACACATGAACTAGAAGAAGAATGGACGGCCAAAGAACTAACTTGTTCTTTGGAAGAGAAACCCTATTTATACTTAGGGTTGGAAACCAAGGAAAATGGGCCGAAATACTGAAAATCCATATTGGACGTACGTACGTCGAATCAACGTTCGTACGTCCCCACACGGTAAAAGTTTGCTGCCTGCTTGGACGTACGAACGTCCTAACTGCGTACGTACGTCCTGACCAAAAGATGTTTGCTGCCTCAGTGGACGTACGTACGTCCTAACTCGGTACGTACGTCCAGTATCTATTAACTTTTCCTAGACAGAACCAAGAGACACGAAGGACACGAGACGACCATGCGTACATCTTGATTTTCCTAACAATGAATTCAAGGCGAGATAACCAAAGACACTTTGTCACAAAATTGATGTCAAACCACTTCGTGCCGATTTCAGTATATAGTGTTGGATTCTACCAAAATCATGCAATGTCTTTGATTAATGAAATAACTAACATACTCTCCTATTTGAGAAATGAGGTATAATGACTAATGACATATACAAATGGAGTTACAACTGATGTTCTAACTTCTAAAATTGTTGAGAGAGACATTAAGAATGTTCTAAGAATCGTAGTAAGGTCTGCCATTATGAATGTACTCAGTTACAGAGAGACCTGAAGAAGTTTTGACACATTAAGACGTTTTAAACAAACACATTATATTTGAGTAGTATATATCCTTGAATTAAGGTTTGTAAATTGTAATCATCCACGTCTCATGATTCTTTCGAACCTATAAATGTATTACTGAACAGTGTTATAAATACCAGGGAAAATTTGACTTAAACCACCCCCCTCCCCCCCCCCCCCCCCCCCCCCCCCCCCCCCCAATTGTCCAAACTTGGATTTTGCCCCTCCTACGTCTTCTTCCGTCCTGTTTAACGCCTAACTTTAATTTTTTCTTTCCAAAATACCCTCCTTGCTTTTTTAGACTTAACCCCCCAATAATTCCTTTTCTTCTTCCTCCTCATAAACCCACCATTAATCCTTTTTCTTCTTTTTTTTTCTTTTTCCTTTTGTCGCTTCTTAACCCGTTTGAGTTTTTGACACTAAGACTCTAAAAAGAATTGATAAAAAAGAATTGCTGATTGTATTGGCAAGCAAGGCTGAGGGAACCCCTACCCTATAAATTTGGTGAGGACACTTTTGATCAACAATTAGCTGCTGGTGCTTTGGGTCGAAGAATTTCGAAAATTTTACCTTATGCAATCCTGTGGCTAATATGGAAGAAGCGCAATGGAATAGTATTCAGAAATGAGGCTATTTCAATTGAGAAATTCAGTATATAGGTGAAGGGCCTGGTATGGTACTGGTTGAAACTCCACAAACAGTGCTATTACCACAATCACAACTAATCAAACAAACAAATCAATGAACAGAAAGTAAATGAACACGCGATATTTTTAACGTGGTAAAACCCAATATGGGAAACGTCCACGATTGTCCTCGCGACAACAAACAAATCCACTAGATGAAAAGATATGTACAAACCTATCAACTACCTGCAATCACTGCGAGTTGACACTACTGGTTATCTCTAACACCTTGACTTCACCAGAGTACCTTGATGTACGCACAAGACACTCGACTTCTTGATGAACACACAAGAAGACTCGAAGTCGATCTCAATAATCAATGAAGAAGAAGAAGAAGATGAATGGAGTGGAAAGAATGAGTTCAATCACCAAAACACAACCCTAAACAAACTCAAGAAGAAGACTTCAATTGGACGGCCAAAGAACTAGTTTGTTCTTTTGTTGAAAAACAATATATAGTTAGGGTTTTGGAAGAGAGAGAAAATAGGTCGAAATATGAAAATTACACCACGAAGTACGTACGTCCTAACTAGGTACATACGTCCAAACCAAAACCAAAGATCAGTCCAACCCAATGTACGTACGTCCTATCTAGGTACGTACGTACTGTACCAAACAGTAAACTGACAGACTCAATAAGAGAAAGGATACTCGGGACGACGCTCACACATCAAGGTATTCCTAATAATGAGATCAAGGCGAGATAACCTCGGACACACCAAGTCACAAAATAATGTCAAACAACCGAGTGCCGGTTTCACTGGTTGGGTGGTTCAATCAATAACCGAGATCACAGGTTCGAGGACATTGTATTTGACTGGGGAAAATTGCTAAATCCTTAGTCTCTATTCTCTTCTTATCCCTACCTTTCTTTTGTATCTAGGGCCATGACAGCACACAGAGAGCTTGCTTATCTGTTATGTATTATGCCATTGGATTCCCAATGTTTGATTTTCAATAAAATTTCTGTTTCTATCAAAAAAAGCTGCTGGTGTGTTTCGAATCCACAACCTCTACACCTTGTGTGAGAGATGCAACCAATGAGCTGAACCATATGCTCATATACTACAACTGTTGTTTGTTGGTGCTGTTTTCTTTGGGCTTGGTGTTGCAGGCCTGCTATCCATGTCTCAGTCCTTAAGCTTGTCTGTGGGCAGAAGAATGGGTAACCCTGCTACAGCCTAGACCATAACAATTGAGAAAGAAGCTCCAGCAAAATGTGGTGGTCTCGATTTATTAACTTTTAAGAGCTTTTTATGTCCTTTTGCAGAACACTGTAAACTGCAATAATCGCAGGACTAACTGAACGAAGTGCTTCTGCATGGAAGATACACTTCTATGTTGCTTTTTTAGTTACAATATTTTTACACGAAAACACAACCCTTACGTGGAGTTGGGCTTAAAACGCACATGCACACACGCATACAGACCGACCCAACCCGGATTGTTCTTGGGTTTAGGTTCTTCGTGATCCAAAAATAAATTTTGCTCACCTGAGGTAGTTGAACTTCTCAAGAGACTCCAAAGGTTAATGGATAATAATGTGACGACTGCGGATTGTAATGAATATGTATTTCGAAGGGTGGGATTCACTGTTCGAGAAGGGTTGGTAGCGCATCTTGTAGCGCGCATGTGACATGTCCTCTACTTTTATGTAGTTCCTTGATTCATCAATAAAATTTTCATTTAAAAAAAATGGTAGTTAATTATATGCTTCCAGGGATTTTGTATGGGGGTAATAACTCAATCTTTATTTCATTCGGAAAATAAATAACATTTGACTACGAAAGTCACATTCAAATATGAACTTGATCAACTATATGATATATCAAAGTTCAGTTCTAAAATAAGGCCTGCAGTCATCCAATGGGGGTTGATTTGGCAATTGACAGGGGCATTTTTATTTACGGGTTATCATACTATATGTGCATACATGGGCTGTACACAAAAAAAGATCTTGTTTTTACGTCTGCATTGTTGGGTTTTCTATGGGCACAGCTGTGGGAAACGGCAATATCTTTGTGGTTGGTCATCGTAATCCAGATCTATTTTTTGGGTTGGAAACTAGGCTTTTTTAGCTTTCCAATGGTATGTGACACGCCTTCTGGTGAGCAGTAGTTTAATAGGAAAACTGGTTTAGAGTTCTGACAAGTTTCAGAAATATGTTCAGAATGTTATTTGTTCAAGGATGTACGTACGTACCATGTTAGGTAGTGAGAACCCAATATATGTGCAATATAACAATAGTAAAGCAAACAATAAAGCAATAAACAAATAAAGAACACACGATATTTTGAACGTGGTAAAACCCAATATGGGAAACGTCCACGGTTGTCCTCGCGACAACAAATAAATCCACTTGATGAAAAGAGATGTACAAACCTATCAACTACCTGCAATCACTGCGAGTTGACACTACTGGTTATCTCTAACACCTTGACTTCACCGGAGCACCTTGATGTACGCACAAAACACTCGACTTCTTGATGAACACACAAGGAGACTCGAAGCCCAACTATGAAACAAGCTTACACCAGAGTTCCTTGATGAACACACAAGGATACTCGACTTCTTGATGAACACACAAGAAGACTCGAAGCTAAATCACTATTCAATAATTAAGAAGAAGATGAATGGGGAAGAAGAAGATAAGTTCAATCACCATAAACAACCTTAAACAAAACCTGAACAAACTCCAAGAATAATACTTCAATTGGACGGCCAAAGAACTAATTTGTTCTTTGGTAGAGAAACCTTATTTATACTTAGGGTTAGAACACACACAAAATGGGCCGGAATTGCTGAAATCCACATTGGACGTACGTACGTCGATATGACGTTCGTACGTCTCAAACCGACATAAACCTGCTGACTACTTGGACGTACGAACGTCCTAAGAAGGTACGTACGTCCAGACCAAACAAACTTTCTGCTGACATACCATACATACGTACGTCCTGAAGAGGTACGTACGTCCTGAACCAAACACCATACTTGGGACACACGACGCGAAGACAAGGACACGGGACGACGCGCGTACAACAAGGTTTTCTTAACAATGAACTCAAGGCGAAATAACCAAGGACGACCAATGTCATAAAATTGATGTCAAACCACTTCGTGCCGGTTTCAATCTCCCCCTTTGACATTGATTTTGTGACAAAAACCTATGACTCTAATAGCACTTATAAAACGTGCTTACAAACCCAAACCATGGCATTTATAAAACATGCCTACAAAATCACTCAAGGTAGAACACATACCAAGTCACCAATTCTTGTTATCCAGCTTGAGTAATACGCTTTAACCATCAGAGACCGAACGGAAGCAACAAGAAATTCTGAAACAATCAAAGAGCCAACAGAAGTTCCTCGAGCAACTCCCTCATACTTCATGAGCTCCAAAGTTTGACACTCGAGCTCCCCCATAACTGTAGCATACTTGAAACATGACCCAAAACTGTACAACCTCTAAACATCAACACGTTCACTCCCCTATACTTGTAGCATACCTGCAACATGACCCAAGAATACACTAACAAAGGAAGAAACGAATGTTAGTATTAGAGTCATAAATCTCCCCCATTTTATCACAAATGAAGCAAGGTAGCAAAAGAAAGAGAAAAGAAAAAAATACCAAACCACAACAAATAAGATTAAAGAAGAAAAGAAAGAGAACAATCATGTTAACAACAAAAAGGATATTCAACGGAAGCCATAACATAAACACTTGTTAACACGATGTCAATACAAAGAATTCTCCCCCTAAACAAAAGCTCCACCTAAGTGCAATGCATATGAGAAAGATGCCCCTAGAACAAACAAACCAAATAAGGATATTTGAAACACACAAAGAACCATGCATACAAGGGTAGAAGAGAGTATATGCAAGCTCAATTAAAACAAGATACTTAGTAAAGATGAATAAACTTGGTTTCATTAAACAAAGTACGCACCAATCAAAGATTAAGATATGAAACCAAACACCTACTAGAAATGCATCATACAAACATCCTTGGTGTGTGGGAAAGCTAAAGAAAACACAAAGAGAGTCATTTCCCCACCTCACTCACAAACCATAAGAACATTCAAAACAACTAGTATTCACCATTAGAAAGATTTCACTTCACAAACGCCTAAACACACGGAGAAATGCACTTATAACCTGTTTTTTTTTTTTTTACTGTGCATAAATTAACATGTGAAAGGGATTTTTACCTTCATCTTTTGCAACATGTGGTAGGGTGTAGCCTACATCTTTTCAAATTACTTCCCCTTTTCAAAGTAGTGCAACATCATGGTAACGTGCAACACAAGAACTAACATCTCTTGAGTGCATCCGTCATTGCATGACCCTCACGGCCCCAACGGGTATGTATACCAAATGATTTCTTTCTCAAGAAGATCAAAAGGCTGGGGATTTTGTGAATTGTTGACCACTACCACACCGCCTTCATACTAATAATCAAGATAACATAAGAAGGCATGCATACGTAAATTTCCAACTAATGATTATCCTAGAAGTTCATCATGTTCAAAGGATGGAAAAAGATATGCAAACAAACTCTCAAAGTGTCACCTAGTTGTGCATAGTGTAAACAAGCAAGGATATATGCATGAGACACAACTAGATAAATGTTGGTCTAAAATCTAAACATGAAAGCACAAGCGTATGCTAAGTGTAATAAAATAGTTATATCCATGAATATTAAGCATACAAGAATGATCGAAAGTAATAGACCAATCTAACCACATGCATATACATAGTATGTGTATCCCAAACACCCATAACAAAGTAAACTATTTTTTTTTTTTTTTTTTTTTTTTTTTTTTAATGATATTCAACCCAAACAAACAAAGCATGCATAAACAAAAAGACAAAACACACCAAACAAATAGCCTATATGGTTAGAAAAATATGCAATTAAAATAACACAAGGCTAGAAAACAAACAAAAAAAATTAAAAATACGAAGATGATATTCAATCTGACTTTAAGAAGTCAAAAAAGAACGTTCAAGTCATCCTTTCGTACCCATACTTGAGAGATATTCTGCAAGTTGGACCCGGATATGGAGGATTTTTGAATATTATCCCTGATAGTAGACTTTCCAATCCTTAACCTCTCATTCTCTAGACTACATTTGGCAGCATCGATGCTTCTATCCCATATGTGGGGTGGTTTGATGACCTTTTGCACAACCCTCTTTCTATTGTTGAAGTGTTGTGGTTTTTTAGGGCCACTTCTTCGCATAAAAGGAGGCCAAGAGGAATGATGAGCCTGTACAGGAAAAGAACAATGTGAGTTCCAATAATTATTACCATAATAAGAAAAATATGGAACCATGGAATTTTTATCCCAATAGAAAGCTGAAGTATGGCCTAACCGACCACAAGTAAAACATTGAAAATGTCTATGTTTAGGACTTGTCTTGTTCTTGGTCATCACATTTGGCTTAGATTCAAAAGCCTTGATAGGTGGAGGCGGAGTAGGAATATGAGGATTTGATAACACAGGAGGCAATGACGGCCGCACAAAAGAAGTAGTAGGAGGGACACAACTGGAGGAAGCTCCGACATAGTCATATCCTAAACCAGTCTTATCTGAAGAAAACTTTCCACTTTTAATAAGGGTGTCTAGATCAACTGAAGCTTTCTCAAACCCTCGCAATCGCTTAGTAGAAGCGAATAAATCCTTTTTCACAGCTTCATGCTCAAGCAACAAGGAACGATACTTATCTTCTATCTCACGATTGGATATTTCCAAAGAAATAATTCTAGATTGGAAATCTAGCTTTTCTTGGGAAAATTCCTCAGATAAGGCATCCATATCACCTGCAAGTACAGATTTCTCTTTTACAAGAGACTCAGCCATATCATTTAAAATCTGATTAGTCTTACGGAAGGATTGACATTGTTTAACAGATGACATATGTAATTCCCTTAACTCACCAGGACTTACCAAAATAGAATCATCGAATTCATGATCGACAATATCGGTTACCTGACAATCCACATTCTCATTCAAAGATGCTCCATAGGCAACACAATGTGTAGCATGGTCTTCCGCTACATCATCATCATCATCGCTTTCATCTTCCTCCCAAGTGGTAGATAACTTGATTTTTTGTTGTTCTATCCCTTGTGCACCAAATTTCTTGGGAAGCTTACACTCGTCAAAACCATGGTTAGTCAAACCATTATATTTCATAGTCTTAAAAATATGTTTAAGATAACGATAAATGATACTTAGATGTTGCTTAGTGTCAAGAGACTTATCATGATTAATTTTTTCATCTTGTACATCCTCAAAAGTTCCAGCTTTAAAAGCAAAGGATTTATTTTGAGGTTGTTCAAGTTGAACCTCAAGTTCATAAGTTCTCAATTTTCCTGCTAAGGTCTCTATGGACATGGTCTTTAAGTCATTGCTTTCTTGAATGACATCTTTCCTAGAACGGAATCTAGATGGCAAAGACCGAAGAACTTTACGTACTATTTGAGTATCGGTGTACACTAAACCTAAAGATGCACTAGTGTTGATAATATCCTGCAAACGAATAAAGAATTCATCAAAAGATTCATTATTATCCATTTTCATAGTTTCAAATTGAGTAATAAGAAGTTCAAGCTTACTCTCTTTGACAGCAATGTCACCCTCATGAGTTCTTACCAACCTATCCCAAGCCTCTTTGGATGTTATACAACCATGAACTCTCCGAAATTCACTAGCATCCAAAGCCATAAATATAGCATTAAGCCCTCTTTGGTTGTTAGTAGAAGCAACTTTGTCTTCCACACTCCATGTGTTTCGTGGCTTTACACTTGTAACAACCTCATCTGTACTACCTGTAGTAACTCTCGGTGGTGACCAACCATCTTCCACAGCGATCCACACATCCTCACTCATAGCCTGCAAATACGCAGCCATACGAACTTTCCAATAGGGAAAATTAGTTCCATCAAATTTAGGAGGACAAATTAGTGTTCCAAATTTATCAGAATCCATTAAAATTGCACTAAGGATCTACGCGTGAGCCTTTACGCTCCTTAACAAGCGCCCTGCTCTGATACCAATTGAGAACCCAATATATGTGCAATATAACAATAGTAAAGCAAACAATAAAGCAATAAACAAATAAAGAACACACGATATTTTTAACGTGGTAAAACCCAATATGGGAAACGTTCACGGTTGTCCTCGCGACAACAAATAAATCCACTAGATGAAAAGAGATGTACAAACCTATCAACTCCTGCAATCACTGCGAGTTGACACTACTGGTTATCTCTAACACCTTGACTTCACCGGAGCACCTTGATGTACGCACAAGACACTCGACTTCTTGATGAACACACAAGAAGACTCGAAGCTGAACTATGAAACAAGCTTACACCAGAGTTCCTTGATGAACACACAAGGATACTCGACTTCTTGATGAACACACAAGAAGACTCGAAGCTAAATCACTATTCAATAATTAAGAAGAAGATGAATGGGGAAGAAGAAGATAAGTTCAATCACCATAAACAACCTTAAACAAAACCTGAACAAACTCCAAGAATAATACTTCAATTGGACGGCCAAAGAACTAATTTGTTCTTTGGTAGAGAAACCTTATTTATACTTAGGGTTAGAACACACACAAAATGGGCCGGAATTGCTGAAATCCACATTGGACGTACGTACGTCGATATGACGTTCGTACGTCTCAAACCGACATAAACCTGCTGACTACTTGGACGTACGAACGTCCTAAGAAGGTACGTACGTCCAGACCAAACAAACTTTCTGCTGACATACCATACATACGTACGTCCTGAAGAGGTACGTACGTCCTGAACCAAACACCATACTTGGGACACACGACGCGAAGACAAGGACACGGAAGCAAAAGGTTTGGATGCCCCCAGTTCATTCGGATTCGATCAGTGGATCGTATACATAGCAGAACATGAAATTCGGACATCCGAATGAAAAAAATATAGTTCTGTATATTTCTGCCATCCGAATGAAATAATAATATAAAAAATCTGTTCGTATTTCTATCAAAATAAAAATAATAACAAAACAATTGTTAAAATAACAGAGCTATATTTTTTCATTTTTTTCTTATTTCTTCTGTACTTGTTTCTTCTCTTTATTGCACAAATTATCACTAATACCAAATACTACAATTTTTTATTTTTTTTATTGGCAATCGGGGTTGTGGGAACCCCTACCCCTTTAAATTACGTGTAAAATCTGAAACCGGCAAGATGTGGTTTGACATCAATTTTGTGACAAAGTGTCCTTGGTTATCTCGCCTTGAATTCATTGTTAGGAAAATCAAGATGTACGCATGGTCGTCTCGTGTCCTTCGTGTTTCTTGTTCTGTCCAGGAAAAGTTATTGGGTTCTGGACGTACGTACCGAGTTAGGACGTACGTACGTCCACTGAAGCAGCAAACATCTTTTGGTCAGGACGTACGTACGCAGATAGGACGTTCGTACGTCCAAGTAGGCAGCAGACGTGTTTCGTATGGAGACGTACGTACCGAGTTAGAGCGTTCGTACGTCATGGTAGGCAACAGGCTTATTTTTGTGTGGCGACGTTCGAACGTCATATCGACGTACGAACGTCCAAAGTCGGTTTGCCTTTTTCGGCCCATTTTCCTTGGTTTCCAACCCTAAGTATAAATAGGGTTTCTCTTCCAAAGAACAAGTCAGTTCTTTGGCCGTCTATTCTTCTTCTAGTTCATGTGTTTTGGTTAGGTTTTTGATATTGAAAGTGTTTGTGGCTATTGAACTCAATTCCCTTTCTTCCCCCTTCTCTCAATTCATATCTTTGTGATCTTCAAGAGTTATTGTGAATTCGGCTTCGAGTCTTCTTGTGTGTTCATCAAGGAGTCGAGTGTCTTGTGCGTACATCAAGGTGCTCTAGTGAAGTCAAGGTGTTAGAGATAACCAGGAGTATCAACTCGCAGTGAGTGCAGGTAGTTGATAGGTTTGTACATCTCTTTTCATCTAGTGGATTATTTTGTTGTCGCGAGGACAACCGTGGACGTTTCCCTGTTTGGGTTTTACCACGTTAAAAATCTCTGTGTGTTATTTACTTTCTGCGTATTGTTTGATTGCTTGTTTGAATTTACAATTGTTATACTAGCACTATTTGTAGTTTTTCAAAAACTGATATGAACAATCAGTTGTTGACATTTTCATGTTTCGAACCCACAACCTCTCCGCTTGTGAGAGGGGTGCTACCATTGACCCACAAAGTTATTCGCAAATACTACAATTTTGGTTGGTGCTAGACCAGAAAATTGAGAAATTTTTTGTAGTTTCAAAAAAAAAAAAAAAAAAAAAAAAAGAAAATCAAACATCATGATCTTGCCATTCTTTCTTCTTCTTCTCTATGAAATTTAAGAAACTGAGTCATGAACTTAATTTCTTTCATATGTATACAAAAATCATCTAAAATAAAAATTACTCATCATCATACCGTCATGCCTCAAAGAAGTCCTTTGCAGAAAGTAACTTTCTTCTAAAAATGGCATTCATCAAGAATAACCTCATGAGTCATGAAATGTACAATGCTGCATAAGCGTGTATGTATTATTGATAGGTTGAAGAATTAAGATGGCTTGATGGTTTAGATGATTTGATGAATAAGTATACATTGTTATAAGACAGTTGAAATTCAGCTTATTTCTATCTTATGGCGTATGCATCCATTAAGAATAACCTCATGAGAATGATGTTTAACTCATAAGTGTACTATTGATAGGTTGAACTTGAAGAAGATGGCTTGATGGTGTAGTTGATTTACTTGTGTAAGACGACTCTTATTCTAACCATAGCAGTTTCAATCATACTTTTTATGTTTACTGCTTACGTGACCCTTGCACTACAGAAGATTAAGAGTAGCCATCTTAATTATTCTTCTTCCATTATTGAAGTTAAGATTAACTGTTTGGATCCATGGAAATGATTTTGATATTACAACTAGTGGGTACAGATCATTAATTCAAACCCTTATCAATAAGATTGGCAATTGGTATATATGGTTGCACTGGTTAGTTTTCGTTCTCTTGGAAAAAAAAATGGCTATTGAGTATTGACCACACACATGACTAAGGGGATAGGTACGTAGAGAGTGATAGATTGAGAGCCCAATCAATTTTTGTCAATTTCTTTGGGGGGCATCAATTTGACCCTCACTTATATATCTTCCTAGCTAATCTTCATCAAGAAATAGTACAAGTTACAGTATATTATCAATCAAATATAATACCCTCACTCACTCTAATATTTATCAATGGAAATTCGCCCAACAAGAACATGCATGCAAGCCCTCTACTTCAGAGGAGGTGGTGCAACTTACCTTATACCACCAACGGCCGCCAGTTTCAACATGAAAACGTACCATATTCTGGTCAGGACTAGGTGCGTGGTTCAGTTGGTGATCTAGCTTAGGACTAGGTGGTTCAGTTAGTGATCGATCTTAATTGCTTTATCTATAGTCTGCAATATCCTGCATCTCGACCTAGGTAACACAACACTTATATCTCCAGTACTGCTCTTTACAGTTTACAGTTGTTTAATTTAGAAATACATTTATCGAAATTTGTTCAATGGAATACCCAAAGTCCACAACAACAAAATTTTGGTTACGTTCTTTCTAATATAAATCTCCTTGTTTGTCCAGCCTTAGTTCATTGGTTGGGCTTGGAGAAGAAGATTATGATTCTCGATCGATCTTTCTCCTAATTTACTTATTACAAGCTAGGGTAGTAAATAATATGTAAACCTACTTGTGACGGTAAGTGAGATTTTCTAAGTGTACGTAATGAATCGATTCTCTTTGTTAAAGATTAATCTTTTGATAGTTACTTTAGACACAAATTAAAGTGCTGCTTTGAGAAACGATTCTCTCTTGATGATTTTGAACCATCACCTTCCTCAAAGTTTCCATGTGTATAATTAAGGTAGAAACTGCAAAGTAGAATTGATACTGTTCTCTCTTGATGCTGACATTTTTTAAAGATATAGCATGCATTAACTTTGTTTTATGAAAGGCTAGAGAAAAAAAAAAGTTAAAAGGATTACAACTAAATGTATATAAAGTAATTCTTATTACTATGTATGAATTATTTGATTAATTTGTTATTTGTGAATATCGATTTGCACAGTGATTCATCCACGTTTAAAGTTGCACCGTGTGGGCGCCAAGTTGTAACTCTAACTCTCTTTCTCTCTCTCCGTCTCTCCTATATATAGCCTTGAGTTTTGTGAAGAATATGAATAACAAAAACCATTCTTCACTTCTTTGTCTTCTAGATCAGCTATAGCTAGCTATGGGTTTTATCATGAAGATACTTCATCTGGTTTTGGTTTTAGACTTTGTTTTGTTTAACTCAATATTGTTCATTCAAGCCTGCAATCAAAACATAATAATGTTCAATGAAAAAGCTAATGAAAATATTTGTGCTGAAAATGTTCCCTCAGAATTCAACATTACCAGTTTTCCGAACGATTTTATTTTTGGGTCAGCTTCTTCTTCTTATCAGGTACGTGCACATGTATATATCGTTCCCAGAATCATGCATGCTGGATACAGAGAAGTCAACAAGATTAATACTTCCACTGTTTTTAGCTTTGGCTTGGCAATAAATATATATATATATATATATATATATATACCATCTGCATACAAACAGCCGAATATATATATGTACTCATGTTTGCTATTGTGTTTTGGTTATTGTTAGTATGAAGGTGCACATAATGAGGATGGAAGAGCACCAAGTATCTGGGATAACTTCACGCACACATATCCTGGTGATGATCGATGTCTAGATTTTTTTATAAAACATTAATCACCCAGAGGCGATAAAATATGGAAAATGACAATTAACCTACTTAATCGTATTTCAATAGTAACTGTAAACATATTAAATTATTAACATTAGACGACAAGGTACAAGTCGATGATATATAGTATACTTATATATTTTGACCTTTATTTTTACTACTTCATGATGGCATGACAGAAAAGATAAAAGACGGTAGTAACGGGGATAGAGGCAATGATCATTATCATCGATACAAGGTATGGTTATGTTGATAAAGAAATAGTTGGAGTTACAGTTAAGTTTACGAAAAAAACATCTACAACCAAAACTTTTTTTTTTTTTATGTGGTATGTTCTTTTCTTCTACAGGAAGATGTAGCACTTATGAAGCACATGGGCGCGAACGCTCATAGGTTTTCCATCTCATGGTCAAGAATTTTGCCAAGTAAGCTCTCACGTCTCATTTTCATCAACTGGAGGAATTGCTCGTAATTGCTAAATTGATGAGTCGCTATTTCATATAATTTGATGTAGATGGAAAACTAGAAGGAGGTGTGAACAAAAAAGGCATCCAATTTTACAACAACCTAATCGATGAGATGATATCAAAAGGTAAGTTGCTCTTACATTTTAATATGTCTCGCGCTTGTTTATATTTTTTAATTACACTCTTTTACCATGCACAGATTTGCAACCCTTTGTGACACTCTTTCACTGGGATTTACCTCAACACCTTCAAGATTATGGAGGCTTTTTGAACACAACAATTGTGTAAGTAACTTGGGATAGCTGTCTTTCTCCAATCAAACATATAACTTGGTTTGGGACCGATCTATTGAACATTTTGATATGATGGTGATGTATAGGTCTGATTTCAAAGACTATGCAGAGCTATGCTTCAAGGAGTTTGGGGATCGGGTTAAACATTGGATTACATTAAATGAGCCTTCGAACCCCAGCAGTGGTGGTTATACCAAAGGCACCCATGCCCCTGGCCGGTGCTCTAAATATATTGCGAATTGCACCCATGGGAATTCTGCAATGGAGCCATATATCACAGCTCATAACCAATTGCTTGCTCATGCTACTGCTGTGAAAGTATACAGGGAAAAGTATCAAGTGAGAACGCCTGCACAACAGACTGACCTCTGAACCAATATGATTAAGCATCTAAAATATTGGAATTAAATGCAACTTAATTAAACTGTGCAGGCTGATCAAAAGGGAGAGATTGGTATAACGTTGGCGGCTGTTTGGCAGGAGCCCATCTCGAAATGCCAAGCTGACAAAGACGCTGCCCAGCGAGCTATTGACTTTAGGTTTGGATGGTAAGTGAGGTTTCATCATGCTAGTGAATCACGTAGGAAAGCTATTGATTTGGAGCTAAGATATACTCTGAATATCTGATATAGGTTTATGCATCCCATAACCTATGGAAAGTACCCAGATAGCATGGAATTACTTGTTGGAAATCGACTTCCAAAATTTACTAGAGAGCAATATGATATGGTAAAAGGATCAATTGACTTCCTCGGTCAAAATTATTATACTGCAAACTATGCAGAAAATTACTTGCCTGATCATGCCAAACCAAGCTATGATACAGATTGTCACTGTAAACTTACCAGTAAGTTTTAATATCCTTGAATGACATAACCTTCAAATTTATAATCCTGGTTAAACAGTTTTGAAAAAACTTTGAATTATTTTTGACAGCGGAAAGAAATGGTGTTCCAATTGGGCCACCTTCTGGATCAAGCTGGCTTCACGTATACCCATCAGGGATTATGAAATTGTTGCTCTATATCAAAGAAAATTACAAAAATCCTACCATTTACATTACTGAGAATGGTAAGAATCATTCGAATAAATGTGTCATATATCTACGTACGTAAATAACCACAAATATAATATATTCTATTAACTTGTCGATTTTGTTTGGCAGGAGTGAGTGAGGTCAATAACAGTACATTATCTCTTGAAGAAGCACTGAATGATAAGTTACGAATAGACTACCACTGTCAACATCTATCCTTCGCTCTTAAGGCGATCAAGTAAGTAGAAAGGTGTTTTAATTTATTATTATTATAAAAAAAAAAAAGAAATTAAAGATTTATCTTTTAATTTGTGTGCATGCATGCTTAACTTTGTATGACTAGTTTAATTTGCTGTGTTGCATGCTTCTACAGTCATGGTGTAGATTTGAGAGGATACTTTGCTTGGTCATTTTTAGACACTTTTGAGTGGGTTGCGGGTTACACAGCTCGATTTGGTATCAACTTCGTTGACTACGAAACCATGGATAGGCACCCTAAAAACTCTTTCCATTGGTTCAAGAAGTTCCTGCTTAAACCAATAGAAAAGGAAGAAGAGGTTGTGGATTTGGTATCAGATATGTGAACCCTATGAAAGTATGTATTGTGACTTCTAGCTACAGCTGTGTGTAATAATGAAGTTTCTATTGTGACTTCTAGCTACTGTGTGTTGCATTGATTGGTTTCAAATCCTTGTATTTGCTATTTTGCTTTCAGTTTGAAACCTGATCGACAGTGCTGATCGATCAGGACTGTAATTTCTGTTTTTCGTTATTAATAAAATCTAAAGCTCTTGTAGATAGAATAAGTGTTGATAGAATTGCTGAATGTAGAGTCTCTTTGTTTGCTGTAATAAACTGGCCAGGGCAGCTCACAGTGGCATTATCACACCCAGTCTTGTAATATTCTACTGGTCATGTACATTATTTTATATTAATAAAACCGTTCGTACCTTTCTATAGAACAAAAAGAATTGCTGATTTGTATTATTATTCAGTTTTAGAATTACACTCATAATATGTAGTCTAAAATCTGCAGGCCCCCGCCCCCCTTCTCACTCTGCAATGAACTCCACTACCCTTCCATTATTTTTTGTTCAACTATGTGCCTACACCTACTCATTTTTTTTAAAAAAAATTGTTAATATTCATAGCCCGAAGGATAGGGCCTGAGGGCTTATAAAGACAAGGCCCGAAGGCTAGAAATACTACTGTTGCTACAAGCTAAGCGTCCAAATTTTACTAGAGAGCAACATGATATATATAGTCAAACAGTAAAATGATCTTAGGACTTCCTCGGGCAAAATTATTATACTGCAAATTATGCAGAAAATTACTTGCCTGATCATGCCAAACCAAGCTATTCTACAGATTGTCACCGTAAACTTACTAGTAAGTTTTAATATCCAAGAGTGACATACCCTTCAAATTTAAAATCATGGTTTAACAATTTGGAAGGAATTAACTTTCAATTATTTGTGACAGCGGAAAGAAATGGTGTTCCAATTGGGCCATCGTCTGGTTCGAGCTGGCTTCACGTATACCCATCAGGGATTATGAAATTGTTGCTCTATATCAAAGAAAATTATAAAAATCCTACTATTTACATGTTGAACTACATGCAGTGATTAATAAAATCCCAACAACGTCAACAACCCGCAACCTAGATATTCGTGAGAACACCTCCTTTGGAATACATGATCCGTTTATAAATGAAGTCAAAGATTACCAAACAATAAACAGTAGTATAAGAAGAATAAAACAATAAAGAACAATAACACCAAGATATACGTGGTTAGACAATGCATACCTCCACAGAAAACAATGAGAAGATTTCATTGTAAGAAAGAAACACCGATTACAATAATCTCCCTAGTATCTTTCTCAGGATCTTAGCCTCTCACCTTAAACCCAATACACCCTTGACTCTCAAAATTTTCTCTCACTTACTCTTTCTATCTCTATGTTTCTATTGTTTTCTACTCTCTTGTCTTTTTACAAATACCAAGTTACTTGGGTATTTATAGCCTATGGATAGAAACCAAATCCATATAGGATTGCTTGTTCAAAATCGAGATAAATAGGAACCGAGTCCAATGAGAACTCCTACATGTATATGGTATCCTTAAACAATATAGGAACTGATCCTATGGATCACACCTCTTATAAGGTATGATCATGTGCACCCAACTGTTGTGAGCCAATATACAACAATTGGTATCAGAGCCTACAGTTGATTGGGCGGGGTTGGGCTGGGATTTGGTCCAAGGTGTAGATTGTTAGGTGTGTGGACCAAATACTCACACATCCGAGCCATAACAGATCTCTAAGGGTTTTATAAGTAATGGTCTAGTATCCACTATTGTCGAGGTCTTTTGTGTAAATGAAACCATAAGAAAAACCCCCACACCATGGATATGGCCTTGGGCCTAGTGGAGACTAAGGTGGGGACAATATCGATGGAATAGTGGTGGACCATGGGCCCAACATATATAACTGAGAATGGTAATAAAGAATCATTCGAATAAATGTCTGTCATATAATTACGTACGTACTAATCACAAAAAATTTAACTTGTCGAATTTGTTTGGCAGGAGTGAGTGAGGTCAATAACAGTACATTATCTCTTGAAGAAGCATTGAATGACAAGTTGCGAATAGACTACCACTGTGAACATCTATCCTTTGCTCTTAAGGCCATCAAGTAAGTTGTAAAGTGTTTTAATTTATTATTATAAGAAAATTTAAGATTAAATGATTTACTTGCTGTGTTGCTTCTACTCCAGGCAAGGTGTTGATTTGAGAGGTCCCTTTTAGACAATTTTGAGTGGGTTGCGGGTTACACAACTCGATTTGGTATATACTATTTTGACTACAAAACTACGGAAAGACGCCCAAAACAATCATTCCATGGGTTCAAGATGTTCCTGAGACCATTGGAGAAGGAAGAAGAGGTAATGGATATGGTATCAGATATGTACTAATAAAGTATGTATCTGGTTGTGATCGACTTGTAATAATGAAGTTTCTATTGTGACTTCTACTGGGTGTTGCATTGGTTGGTAGTTTTTCAACTCCTTGAATTTGCTTTCATTTTGGAACCTGACTATGCTGATCGATCAGGACTATAATTATTTTTTTTTGTTATTTGTGTATGTATATACATATCGAGGTACATCGACGTCAAGCTTATTTTCAGCGAGCTCACTCGAGTTCAAGCTTATTTCCAACGACTTGGCCGACCCGATATGTAGTACAAGTCATACTCCAACTTGGCCCAATTCGATGACTCATGAGCTCTTGTGGCGCTTATGTGGCAATTTTCTATTATTGCCACCAATTACAAGATCAATACCAAATATATTCTCTTTATTATATGTCCGTTATTTTCCGTTACAAAATCAATATAAATATGGTCAAATAAATGAAAATAACAACAACGTTTGCAACAATTTTCACTTTTAACAATGTATTGCAGATCATGACAACTAAGTGAATTTTCGTTACACCCGATAACAACCATGTTTTGCTCCGGTAGCTGAAGCCGATGATCTATCCACATGACAATTGTAGATTTAACCTATCAATAATAATAATAAAAAAACACATAATCAATAGTATGATTTAGGTCATAAAATTGTATAATGATTTATTATTGTACTTGAGAGAATCGATTTCGTTAATATAATACTATAATTAAAAATCCCTAAATTTACATACTTTAGTCACAAAAACCCTAATTTGATAATAAAAGTGGTATGATTTGGGGCATAACAATATATAATGCTTAATTATTGTCCTTGATATAATTTTTTTTTATTTGATTACGTGTATTTTTTTTTAATTTTTTATCGACATATCAGCTTATACAATTACGATGTCGACCGGTCACTGGCTTCCAGTACCGGAAGAAAACATAGTTGTTATCGAGTGTAATGAAAATTCACTTGGTTGTTATGATTTGTAATACATTGTTAAAAGTGAAAATTGTTGCAAACGTTGTTGTCATTTTTAATTATTTGACCATATGAATATCACATATGTGTTCAATTGTAATTCCCTATCTATATAAAAGGATCTATTTCATGTAAAAGGGGACAACCTCTCTAGCTTTTCACAAACTTTCTCCTCTCATCCCTACTCACCTCATATAATTAAAAAATCATATATATCTCCGTCGACGTAGGCACCATTGCCGAACCACGTAAAATCATGTGTCCACTTTACTTTTCTTTTGTTATTTCCAACTCGTTTATTTTATGTAAATTTTATGTATTTACATTGGCGCCGACTGTTTGTGATCTAACAAAAAATTACGTTTTTTATCATCAACAAATCAATATACTTTGAATTTCGACTCAAAATGCAAGTTAGGGGCTTGAAGCACTTTTGTTCACAATTATTGGGCTTGGCAAAAACAAGATAAGTATCACTATTATATTTGTTTATTGTTTCTATTTGCTCATGAACTAAGCTACCAAAAAGCTACGTTTTTACCTACATGGTTATTATATATGTCCATTAATTTATATATCATATATTCTCATAATTAATTATTGATGTGGTTATATTCTCTCATTCATGACACATAATCACATGTACGGTAATTCCCTTCAATGCTTACATATGAGTTACATTCTCATTATAGTGATTCTCTTTATCATGAATTACATTGTCATTATAGTGATTTTATTTATCAACATGTGCCAACAATTCACAATTAATTTTGTTAAATATTTTGTTCTCAACATTAAACACTCTTCTTTTATTATGTTGACTATTATTAAATTCTCATGTATGCCAATTGATGTCTCATTCATAGATCAATGCTATTGTGTTCATGATTGGTCCACTTATATACCTTCATGTTATGTATTCTTACTAACACATGTTATCATTCTCTCTTAACCATACAAATCATACACGATTTAACAAATGATCACATATGTGAACATTTGACATAAAATATATCGACTCACATTTTATTTAATTTACTGATTTTATCATTTGCATACATTAATTTTAAATGTATTATATACCTATAGCTTCATATGATTACTTCATATAAGATTGGGGGCTAACTTTAATTCCCCAAATACTAATTGTTTATTCAAGTTTCAAGAAATATTAGGCTCGATGATGATGAATTTGACTATTGTTTTTCATCTCTTATCATATGAGCCAATTTTCCTAAATACTTCATATCACCCTTTTGTCTCATTCAAATTTTATCTCAAAAGCTTTACAAAGGAAATTGGTATAAGGGTTAGATTTTTCATGTGCATAGAAATGTCAAATCAAATCAACTAAGACCTCAATGGCACTACACATCTATCCAATGTCAATATTGTCATCGCGACACGACATTTGAAAACGATTCAAAAGCAAACGCTCACAGAAGCAAACGCTTACAAAATTACTGTTTGGCTGAGATTTCAAATGCATATGAAACTTTTAACTCGAATTCCTCATCTTTTTTCACAATGTCAATCATTCTCAAAACGCATTTTCTACTTCTTATCAAGCTGACCAATTTCGATCAACTTAATAAGAGGGGGCTATGTGTATATATATACATATCGAGGTACATCGACGTCAAGCTTATTTTCAGCGAGCTCACCCGAGCTCAAGCTTATTTCCAACGACTTGGTGGGCCCGACATGCAGTACAAGTCATACTTCAACTTAGCCCAATTTGATGACTCATGAGCTCTTGTGTCGCTTATGTGGCAATTCTCTATTATTGCCAACAATTACAAGATCAATACCAAATATATTCTCTTTATTATATGTCCGTTATTTTTCGTTACAAAATCAATATGAATATCAAACATGTGTTCAATTGTAATTCCCTATCTATATAAAGGGATCTATTTCATGTAAAAGGGGACAAGTTCTCTAGCTCCTCACAAGCTCTCTCCTCTCATCTCTACTCACCTCATATCAATAATAAATCATTCATCTCTCCGTGGATGTAGGCACCATTGCCGAACCACGTAAAATCATGTGTCCACTTTACTTTTATTTTGTTATTTCCAACTCGTTTATTTTATGTAAATTTTATGTATTTACATTATTAATAAAATATGAATAATATAATGATGTTTCTATTATAGAAAAAATGTTGGTAGAATTGTTGAATGTAGGGTCTCTTTGTTCTCTGTAATAACTGATCAGGACAACTCACTTTCTGTAAGCTCAACTTTGAGCTTAGTACCAGATCCGGAAGACTTCACTCCATTGGTATAGTTCTCTTATGTACCTGGAAATACCACCAGATTTGGGTCGGTGGGGAAAACTCCAACGCCCAAGTTAGTAATGGAGGTCGAGCTTAAACGTATAGAAGATCAAGAATGAATAGTTACCTTGTTTATGCCCTAAGGTTTCTCTTATATAGCACATACCCCGCTTACTCCCACCCCTAGGATTCTCTTATCTTAGGACTCTCCCTGCATGCTCCACATATTCTCTAGCTAATGCTTTACAGCTATCTCCACGTGCTCCGTCCGGGACACTCTAGAATGTTCCTAGGTCTATGCTTCTCGGTTCTCAAACCTTGCCTACTTCTAACATCCTGACTCCGTGATATACGCTTATTGTGTATCAAAAGATTAGATTAAGAGATTTTCCTTCTTGTGCCTGTATAAATTGAAGATCAAAGTAGATAAGTAACAAGCAAGGGTCGTACCCACCTCAGAGGGGGAGATCTTAGCTCAAACACAATAGAAAACAATGGTTAAGAAACACCAAGGGAATCAATAGTAAGATTGGAGATTGATTCTACTTCCTACAGGCAATAATAAATAATAAATCCTAACTTAAGAATATGGAAGATATGAAAAGAAGATATATGATGACATAGGGGGAATAATTGGTATCCACAAACTAGATCATGCAATCATAACATGTTGTTCCTCATGTTCAATCTATAATAACTAATTAGTCACCTCTCAGCTATTCCAACTAGTTATTAATACCTATAATAATCAAGTAGTCACCTCTCAGCTATTCCACCTAATTCAAACGGGATTCTCTTATGCATGCTATTGAATATGTTTCATTAATTAAATCCTCACCTCTCAGCTATTGAATCTAATTACCTCAACATATTATTCATAACTAAATCATGGCCTCTCAGCTATTTGATTTAATCACAAAAGGGTTCTAATAAAAGATATATATAATAAACATGTAATAATCACCTCTCAGCTATTTCACTACACATCTACAATAAATATAAATACTACCATTAAAAGCTAGGTCTCCTTAAATCCTAACAATAATATTTTAACATCATGGATAACAATAGAATACAAATAATCATAGTTACCTCATACTGCAGATAGAAGCAAATAAGCATTAAGAACTTTGAATCACAATGAACAAGAGAAACAAACATGATACTTTTACATCACCTAGAAAACTTCCACCATCCCCCCATAAAGAATTAGCTACTCATCCTCAAGGAACGAATAAATAAATCATAAAACATAATAATGGAAAATAATAGATTGATATTGAATTGAATACAATGAAGAAGAAGATCAGATCTTAAAGTGGAGGCTAAAAGATAATAAACCCTAGTTACAACTTCTCTTATATAGATATTACAAAGTAGAATACTTGCATGCAAAGACTTCCAAACTTGGTGAAATTCGTGGCTGCTACTGTTGGTCTCCTAGAGGGATTAGACAATCAGCAAAACCTAATTCTCTTGGGCTTGAATTGTAGCTTGGGCCAAGACCTTCAGTTTGATAGCTCATGGGCCCCAATCGAACTTCTGGATCTTCTTGTGGAGCCTTTTTAAGATTAAGACCCAAAATAGAAATTCAGGTCAACGAAAGTCAACAAAATTGACCAAAGTAGGAAAGGTCCAACAGTTGACCAAAAGTCAACAGAAGTCAGCAGAAGTCAACCAAAGTCAACAGTGACCAAAAAGTCAAGTCCACATGGTTGACCAGAGTTGACCGTGGGGTGCCCTTAGCAGATTTCGCGGGTGCAAATATCCATTCTTCTTCCCTTGTGCCAATAACACCTTTTTGCTTGCTTTTCTCGACTTTTTGCGGGCTTTTACACAATATTCGCATTTCGGTTCATGAAACCTACACAAAAGATAAGAAAGCACTAATCAATAGATATAATGCAATAATATAAGCTAAGTGCTAGACAAATAAGTTGTTATTCGGGGGATAAATATACACTTTTGATGTCCGATCAAATACCCCCAAACAGCACTTTGCTTGTCCTCAAGCAAAGATGAGAAGAAAGAATAAGGAACTCAAAAGAGAAGTATAACTAAGGTGATTGCATTAACCATATGCATCAAGGCTTTTAACCACAAGGGTTTCCCAGGTGGAGGAGTTATAGTCTCCTGAGGGTTTTCCAGAGAAGATACCCACAAACTTACTAGAGTGACTAATCCAAGAATAGAATTTTCTATCATGTACCTCAGAATTGGTCATATCAAGAATAAGGATAAGTATTGCAAAACCGTTCATATGAGATAATATACTACCAATGCATGAATAATATATGAAATATAAACCAAGCATAACGGTCTCAAATGCATCGAGTACAAGCATGTACCCATACTACCACGAGTCTTAAGTTACCTTTGGAAATGTCGCTTTGACTTCTGCCTCACAGTCATACACTGAGAAATAAAATCACTCAGAGATGGTGTTTATCATTTTACCTCTATGTGAGGAAAGAAGATGGACAATCATCTCACATATATCAATAAGAACGGACTCGTGTAATGGAATGAACTTAGTCTCAAAGAATGGAAAAATTAGCCTTGCTTGAGATGTCGGGTTTTTCACCTCAGCACCTTCTCACTTACTCGCCACATCCTACCATATCAGCTTAGATCAACGAAAGACAGTAACAGGTTGTAACTTGGCTTAGGACAGGGCTAGAAATGGCACAAGCTTTTATGAAATATTTTTGGAACATTCGGGCCTTCAATACTTGTGATTTGTAATAACAACACATGGAGAAATTTTGGGAATTTTTCTTTTGGAAGAAGGATTTCTTCTTTTGGGAAAATTTCAATGAAGCTCTAGCCTATTTGGGAATCTTCCTTTCTTTTTGGATTTGGAATGGTTTGGAAGATTCTGGCTTTTTTTTCTGGAATTTCTTCAAACTTTTTGATTTTCAATATTTGGTTCATCTCACTAGTTTGGAGATTATTTGTATTTCTCATTTCTTCTTCTAACCACATAAACAATCATCCTCATGTTCTAAAAATATGGGTAAAAGGACCTAAAACATTCTAAGGGTATTTACTCCTACAATGGAGTTGGGTAAGGATAATGGGCTCAAGAAAAAGGCTAAGTAACAAGGAAAGGCTTAGAATGGTTAACCTAAGGGAATGAATATCGTCAAGGTAGGCTAAGGTAAACAAGGTTTATCTAAAGGTCTTTGTATCATCTCTAAGTACTGATATGGTGATCACATCTTGAATAAGCTACAAGACCTAAGTTTATATTACACCCACTTGATGTCATCTCAAGGCTAACTTTAAAAATGAATATGAGACTAAAAACAGACAAAACTGAGAGGTTGAGTCTTTTGACTCCAGATGTACATATAAACTCTCCAAGAAAAGGACGGGGCTCAAAAGCTCACTAGATTAAGTCTCTACACTTATTCCTCAAGTTTCTCAAGGTGTAGTTGTATTTGCACATGTAATCTATAATAAATGCAGATGAATGTCATGCTTATGCTCATGCAAATGTAGTATAAGACTCAACTACTTGGTGAAACAATAAATGTCCTTAAACTTGAAAAGGAAAGAATTCAACCATTATGTTCATCATTGATGGTGTACTTATCCAATTTTTGAAAAAGTCTTTGTAAGAAAGATTGTTATTGATTTTTCTCAAATTTTTTGAATTTTTATACAAGTATGGATAAAGAAGTTTGAAAATCTTCTGCAAAAAGGATTGAAATACTTCCCCACCCCCAAACAAAGAGATTGCGTTGTCCTCAAGGCTCATACTAAGCATAGAAAAGAGAGAGAGAAAGATATTACAATGAATGTGCTAAAAATTCAAACCGCTTTATAGATTCCTGTCAAACAAAATTATCTCCATATAGAGACTACAAGGAATTCCATACTATGACACAACTGAAATAAAGGACTGACTCAACAAAAAAAAAAGAAATCATATCTTAAAACAATGCATTTTGTAACCACAATAATTATCAACTAGCAAATAGAAAGTAGGTGGGCCGGCCGCGCCCACCCACAAACAGAATTAAGCACAAATGGTAGAACAGGTGGTTTAACAGCCAAAATACAGCTAAACCCGGCAATAAAAAGATAAGCAATGGAACACGATTGGGTTTAGAAGATACACAGGGCTGCCTCCCAGGAACGCTAAGTTTAACGTCTTCAGCCAGACAGGAGGACAAACAAGACTCACTCCCTAGATAAACGCTACTCCAAACAAAGATATTGGTGAGATAAAACGCTAGAGTGGAATGCGCGAGATCCTGATGTCTAAGATACAACAAAGAGTCTTTTAAAGTCAGATACTCGAGACTTAATAGAAGATGGGAAATGACTTCCCCACCCCCAAACAGAGCGGGAAACAGGTCTGTTTGGTGGTGACACTTAAGAAAAAAGTGTGCACTGGATCAATTATACTCAGCCAGTAAGAGTTTGTGGACTAAAGGTCCCGACACTTTCAACCACACCTCTTAACAGAAAAAGAGAGGGTCCGGATACCAGCAGGTCAAAGGTCAATCTAAATAGGTAGGATCCTCTAAGATAGTTTCCGGAGGACTTAACTCATGAAAATGCCTAAGACATTGACCATTGACATGAAATTCAGAACCGTCTGCAAGATTAACACATGTAATAACATTATAAGGATTTACTGCAGACACATCAAAGGGACCTGACCAACGGGACATAAGTTTGCCAGAAAATAAATGCAAACGAGGATTATAAAGCAAAACATTGTCGCCAATTTGAAAATAAAGCTGATTTTTCTGTTCGGTAGTAAGAGATGAAGAGATGATAACAGGATGACTACCGTTCGACTCTAATTGGGCACATTTCAGCTCGGGAGGAAGAGGATCAGGAGATGGAGGGATGGTCTCGACTTGAAACTCATAATCAATGCAACAAACCGAATCAAGGGCCTTAGGATCTTTGTGGACAAAGATAGCAACAAAATTAAGAAGAGTCTTGGTTTGGGCAATAGATTGGTCGATGTTGAAGTCAACATTATGCATGGTAGGGCAATTAACAACGGATCTTTAGGGCTAGGTACCATCTCATAGGGTAGAGAATCGAGGAGGCACACCTCATTAGATAGAGAAAGATCAGGGGGTTGTTGGCTAAGATTAAAGATATTTACTTCAACGGTCATAGATCCAAAAGTGAGAACCATAGAACCATTCCGGCAGTTTATGAGAGCATTAGAGGTGGCCAAGAATGGGCGGCCAAGGATGATGGGAACTGAGTCATCGGCAGTAGGCTCAGTATCCAACACCACAAAATCAACAGGATAGTAAAAGCCAGACACTTTAACTAATAGATTCTCAACTATTCCTCTAGGTACTTTCAATGATCTGTCGTCCAGTTGTAAAGACATGGTCGTGGGTTTCATGTATGTTAGACCTAGGCTGAGGTACAAGGAATAAGGCAAGAGATTAACACTCGCTCCTAAATCTAACAAAGCTCTACCCATGAACTTATCACCAAGCTTGCAGGGTATGGTCAGTTTTCCAGGGTCCTTCAATATTTGGTTCATCTCACTAGTTTGGAGATTTCTTTGTATTTCTCCTTTCTTCTTGTAACCACATAAACAATCATCCTCATGTTCCCAAAACAATGGGTAAAATGACCTAAACATTCTAAGGGTATTAACTCCCACAATGGAGTTGGGTAAGGATAATGGGCTCAAGAAAAGGCTAAGTAACAAGAAAGGCTTAGAATGGTTAACCTAAGGGATAAATATCATCAGGGTAGGCTAAGGTAAACATGGTTTATCTAAATGTCTTTGTATCATTTCTAAGTACTGATATGGTGATCACATCTTGAATAAGCTACAATACCCAAGTTTATATTACACCCATTTGATGTCATCTCAAGGCTAATTACAAAAATGAATATGAGACTAAAAACAAACAAAACTGAGAGGTTGAGTCTTTTGACTCCAGATGTACGTAATAACTCTCCAAGAAAAGGACGGGGCTCAAAAGCTCACTAGGTTAAGTTTCCACACTTATTCCTCAAGTTTCTCAAGGTGTAGTTGTATTTGCATATGTAATCTGTAATAAATACAAGTGAATGCCATGCTCATGCTCATACAAATGTAATAATTACAAAAGGGTTCCAATAAAAGATATCAACTGCAGATATGTAATAATCACCTATCAGCTATTTCACTACACATCTTTAATCAATATAAACATAACCATTAAAACTAGGTCTCCCTAAATCTTAATAATAGTATTTTAATAACATGGATGACAATAACATCCAAATAATCATACTTACCTCATATTGCGAATTAGAAGTAAATAAGCATTAAGAACTTTGAATCACAATGAACAATAAAAACAAACATGGTGTTTTTGCATCATCTAGAGTGCTTCAACCTCCCCCTAAGAGCATTCCCAATGCAAGGTGCATTTGGGTGGTGGGGTGGATAAATCCACCTTTTTCTTACAAATATTGTCCCAAAGGAAGGTGGATTTTAAAAAGTGGGAACCCACGGGTGGATTTCAAGGTGGGAGAATCCACTTTGAAATCCACCTTGTGGATAAGAACCGGACGGCATGTGACATGCCGTCCCATTTTTTTCTAAGTTTTACGAAGTGTTTTAAAACTTTTGGTCTCTCGGACGGCATGTGACATGTCGTCTCCTTATTTTATTGCAAAAAAAAAAAGGACGGTATGTGACATGCCGTCCGGATTTTTAAAAAAATCCACTTCCTATAACAAAGAGTCCACCTTCCCTTGGGAACTCTCCACCTTCTAGAGTTTCACTTTGAGTCAGCAAGGTGGATTTATCCTAGTGGCACCTATCTAGAGGTGAATAAATCCACCCTGCATTGGGAATGCTCTAAGAATATTTAGCTACTCATCCTTGATGATGACACCATGGAATAAATAAATAAATAACAAAACATCATAAAATAAAGTGATTTGATTTGATTGATATGAATTGAGTTTGATACAAAGAAGAAGAAGAAGAACTTTCTCTCACAAATATTCTCTTTCCTCTCTTTATGAAAAACTCTAGATCTAAAAGATATGATTCTAAAAGATACCTAAACATTAGCTACTACTTCTCTTATATAGAAAATACAAAGTAGAATACTTGCATGCAAAGACTTCCAAATTAGGTCAAATTCGTGGCTGCTGCTGTTGGTCTTCTAGACATATTAGGTTTTTAGTAAAACCTAATTATTTTGGGCTTAAGTTATAGCTTGGACCAAGACCTTCAGTTTGATAGCTCATGGGCCCAAATTAGACTTCTGGATCTCCTTGTAGAGCCTTTTTAAGTTTGGACTTTAAATATGGCCTAAAATAGAAATTTTGACTTGTGGGCTTCAATAGGACCCGGTTTGGGCTGAGATTTGGACCGCCCCCCACTTTGACATAAAGTCAAGTCAACTGGTCTGACCATGGGGTGCCCTCAGCAGATCTGTGGGTGCAAATATCAATTCTTCTTTCCTTGTGCAAATAACACTTTTTTGCTTGCTTTTCTTGTTTTTTCGCGGGCTTTAACACAATATTCGCATTTCGGCTCATAAAACCTACACAATAGACAAGAAATCACTAATCAATAGATATAACACAATAATATAAGCTAAGTGCTAGACAAACAAGGTGTTATTTATGGGATAAATATATACTTTTGAGGACTTATCAGCAAGAAACTCAACATACTCAGTGTTAGGCACCCAAGTGAATAGACGACTTCTCCTGATAAAACGCTGAGTTGGATTCATAGGGATAAGGTAATCCACTCATTGTACCTGTTTCTCCAATTAGGATAGGTACGAAGGATAATCTTACAGATAGCAGTATGGAGAATCAACTAACCAGTTTGGAAAACATTCCGAATACTATCCTCAATCCAGGAAGATATGTCAAGAGCATGAAAAATATTAACAATACCATAGACCTCGTGCATAGTAACATCATTAACATAATCCAATCTTTCTGCACCTAAGAGATTCCCTATAACCCATAAAGCAGCAGTAGCCACGTTAGCAGGGAGGCAAGTAATAGGTACAACATTAACATAATTCTCAGGATAGAAGGAAAGAGTGCAAGGTCCAAAGTGATCAAGGTAATTATCCAAAATATCAACCTCATTGGCAAGAAAATAATCAGGATAAGGCAAGATAGGTCGCAATTGCAAATGAATACCTAAGGCTCGAGAGATGGCAAACGAATTAAAAAGTACCGGAAACCCATGCATATGCACTTGAAAACCATCAAAATGAATAGCTCCGCCAAAGGGCAACGTACGGTAAAAGTCTCTTACCATAGAAGGGGAATACACAGCAGTAGAATCATAAAGAAAACCTTCCCAACCTTTGTCAAAAATCCCATCCCGAAAAGAAGCTCCATAAGGACTATCCATAATTCCCGAAAAATCCATCTCGGGGATGATATCCATGCCATCGGGTATCCACAACCCATTCTGAACATTATCCATTGCAAAAGAAAAGAGAAAACACCAAAAACCAGCGCGAAAACGGAGAACAAACCATACAAAACGAACTCAGAAAACTGCTGCCAGACTAGAACTCAACTCGAGTTCTAATAACCCTATCTGGAACTCGACTCGAGATCGGGTAAGTTCCAGAAAATAAAAAATTGAAATTTTTTTTCTGAATTTTGAGTGACGGTCCCCCAACTTAGGTTTGGTATATATAGGCAAAAAATAAAGAGTTTGAGCCCTAATAGGACTCCAAAAGTTGCCTAAAACCTTAGGGTTTCCAAAAATCAAACCCTAATCTTTTTTCTTTTAAAATATTTGGACTTAGGTCCCTAGGACCAGAAATTTTCAAAATACATCCACAAATCCAGATTTTTACAATAAAGCCCAAGAATGGCTAGAAATTTCAGAAAAGGACAAAACTTTGCAAAATTTTAAAAATTCAACCATTTTCATTAATATTTGAAAATAAAGTACAATGATTGAAATTTTAATACAAGAGTGCAAAAACTAAAATAAAATACATAAAAAATTACAATGGCTAATAAACAGACATCTCATCCTCGTCGTCGAGGAGGTTGCTCTTGGCCTTCGTCCAAACGACACTGGACGTCCTCGAAGGCATCCAAAATCTCGCCCATACCCCTCCAGAGAAGCTGGAACACCACTCCTCATTGGTATGGAGCTGGTTAAACGCGTGCTGGTCGTCGGGCCTGTACTGAATGGGCACCTCCTCCTAAGGGTCCCACAACAATTGTCTATAAGCTGACAGTCCAGAGTTGGAGACCTCGAGCAGGATGACCGACTCCATAGATAGTGCAGGAAGAAGAGGCGCCTCCCAGTAGCCGGATCCCAGTTGACAAAAATGCCGTCATCGGCCAACTCCATTGACTCGTAAAATCGACGAACCATTTGAAGATCAAATGGCTCGTAATCAGAGCCAAGGAGTACATCCCAGCCTCGGGTGTGAATCCTCTCTACAAACTCACTCCCCCAGCGATTATCGTCGAAGAGAAAAGAATAATCCCGCTCACGAACTATCACTTTTGGTCTTTGTCTAGGAGGCATGGTTTTCGGGGATTTTGGTATGGAATTGAAGAGAATTGAACAAGGAACAAAACCCCACAAAAATTTTCAAATTTGGACCACAGATGAGGGAGATCGGAGGAGAGAGGGAACTGTGCTGCCTCGAAACTCGAGTCGAGATATAAATGCATTGTACTGAACTCGAGTCGAGTTCTGGTAGAGAAGAAGACTTCTGTTTGACCCATGTTGACTTAGTTTGACTCAGAATTGAAAGTGACTTGTGATTTTTTTCAAGACACCCGGGGGTATATATAGAGAAGTAACTTCCCCTAGACGCTTCCCCCACTACTGGAATTAGTGAAAATGACGGTATTAGCCCCGGAAAGCGTAAAGGCACGAAATAATTCAGTTTGACTTTGAAAATTCCGTGATAATGTATAAATATATTCTCTCGAACATAAGTATCATTAAGATGTCAAATAAAATCCTAAAATCAAACAATAATTATTAAATCATAAAAATTAAAATAAATTCAAATTTGTAACCGTAATAATTATTTAACCAAGCAACCACAACAAAGAGGCCCACCCTCAAACAGATCCGAAAGAGATAGTTTATTTAGCCAAAAAACCACTAAACCCGGCAACTAATAAGAAGCACTAAAGCACGATCGGGCTTAGAAGATAACCAGGGTTGCCTCCCAGGAGCGCTAAGTTTAACGTCTTCAGCCAGACAGGTGGACATCCAAGTTTCACTCCCTAGATAAACGTTACTCTAAACAAAGATACAGGAGAGATAAAAGGCTAGAGTGGAATGTGTGAAATCCTGATGTCTAATATACAACAAAGAGTCTTTTAAAGTCAGATACTCGAGACTTAAAAGAAGATGGGAAATGATTTCCCCACCCCCAAACAGAGCGGAAAACAGGTCTGTTTGGTAATGACGCTCAAGAGAAAAGTGTGCACTGGATCAATTATACTCAACTAGTAAGAGTTTGTGGACTATGGCCCCGACACTTTCTACCACGCCTCTCAAAAAGAGACAACGGAATAGAGTAAGAGAGGGTCCGGATGCCATCAGGTCAAGGGTCAGTCTAAATAGGTAGGGTCCTCTAAGAGAGGTTCTTCAACTTCAGGGGACTTTAATTCATGGAAATTCTTAAGACGTTGACCATTGACTTGAAATTTAGAATTGTCTACAGGGTTTAAACAAGTGATAACACCATAAGGAGTTACTGCAGACACAACAAAGGGACCCGACCAACGAGACTGTAGTTTACCAGGAAATAAATGCAACCTAGAGTTATATAGTAAAACTTTGTCCCCAATTTGAAAATCTCTACGTAAGATATGACGATCATGTATTTTTTTCATATTAGCTTTGTAGGACTTGGAAAGATTATAAGCCTCATTCCAAAGTTCCTCAAACTCAGACAACTGGAGTTTTCTCCTCTTACCTGCCTGGTCGAGATTAAAGTTGAGCTTTGTCATTGCCCAGAAGGCCTGATGCTCAAGCTCTACAGGTAGGTGACAGGATTTTCCAAATACAAAATGAAAGGGAGACATGCCTATGGGAGTTTTAAAAGCAGTACGATAGGCCCATAATGCATCCCTGACTCTACGAGACCAATCAACCTTTTCAGGGTCAACTGTTTTTTGCAAAATATTTTTAATCTCTCTATTGGAAACCTCAGGTTGGCCATTGGTTTGCGGATGGTACGCAAAGGCCACTTTGTGAGTAACTCCATACTTTTGGAAGAGTTTTTGAAAAGCTTTATTGCAGAAGTGGCTCCCCTCATCACTAACGATCGCACGGGGAGCGCCAAATCGGGCAAATATGTACTCTTTTAGAAAATTTACTATAGTTTCCTGGTCGTTGTGCCTTATGGGAATGGCCTCGATCAATTTAGAAACATAGTCTACTGCGACAAGAATGTATAAAAATTCATGACAACCAGGAAAAGGACCCATGAAATCGATGCCCCATACATCAACACTTCGACAGGAAGAATTGGCTGTAAGGGCATCATGTGTCGCCTAGTGATTTTCCTTAGTTGTTGACAACGAGTGTAAACAATACAATGCATGTGAGCGTCCTTAAAAGGAGTTGGTCAATAAAAACCACACTGCAATACTTTAGCAGCTGTCTTCTTGGCACTAAAGTGTCCACCACAAGCATGTTTGTGGCTGAACTTAAGGACCTCTTGTTGATCCCAGTCGGGAATACAACGACGAATGATCTGGTCAAGACAGTACTTAAAAAGGTAAGGGTCATCCCAGAAATAATGCTTGGCATTAGCAAGGAATTTGGATTTATCTTGCTTGTTCCAATTACTTGGAAACTTGTTGCTAGCCAAGTAGTTAACTATATATGCGAACCATGGAGCATTCGATATTGTAAAAAAAGCTCATCAGGAAAGTTCTCAGAAATGACACTAGAATCCTAACGACGGTCGAGTCTAGACAAGTGGTCGGCTACTACATTTTCGTCCCTTTTTTATCTCTAATTTCAACGTCAAATTCTTGAAGCAGCAAAATCCAACGAATAATATGTTGCTTAGTTTCCGAATCTAATAGCAGCATGATCCGTGAAGATGACAGTACGGGTAATTAAAAGGTAGGAATGAAACTTATCAAAAGCATATACAATGGCTAACAATTCTTTCTCCGTCGTGGTATAATTACGTTGAGCATCATTGAGAGTCTTGCTAGCATAGTATATGAGATGGGGCTTACCATCTAGACGTTGACCTAAAACAGCCCCAACAGCAAAGTCTGATGCATCGCACATCAGCTCAAAGGGTTTACTCCAATCCGGCGGCCTAATGATGGCCGGGTGCAGTCGTGAGGGTGGTCTTAAGATTTTCAAAAGCACTCTTGCATTCTTTTGTGAAATCAAAAGGTGCATCTTTAAGCAATAAATTGGTTAAGGGATGAGCTATCTTAGAAAAATCTTGGATATAGCGTCGATAGAATCCTGCATGACCCAGAAAGGCTCGAATATCCCTAATAGACTTAGGAATAGGCAAGGATGAAATAAGATCTAGTTTAGCTTTATCAACCTTGATACCCTCATAAGAGACTACATGACCAAGAACTATCCCCTTCCTAACCATAAAATGGCACTTTTTCCAGTTAAGTACCAAATTCTTCTCAATGCAACGCTTAAAAACCAAGGAAAGATGACTAAGACACTCTTCAAAAGATGAACCATATATGGAGAAGTCATCTATAAACACTTCTATAAATCGTTCTACCATATCACTAAAGATGTGTAACATACACCTCTGGAAAGTAGTAGGTGCATTACACAAACCGAAAGGGATACGGGCATAGGCGAAAGTGCCGAAAGGACAAGTAAATGTTGTCTTCTCTTGATCTTTAGGGGCGATGGGAATTTGGTTATAACCAGAGTAACCATATAAGAAACAATAGAAGGAATGACCAGCCAGGCGTTCCAACATTTGGTCTATGAAGGGAAGAGGAAAGTGGTCCTTCCGAGTGACTGTATTAAGCTTTTTATAGTCGATACAAACACGCCACTTTGTTGGAACTCTAGTGGCGACTTGTTCGTTCTTATCATTGGTAACTACAATCATGCCGGCCTTTTTAGGAATCATATGAATAGGACTAACCCAGGGACTATCCGAAATGGGATAAATCACACCTGCATCCAGAAGTTTAAGAATCTCAGCTCGAAACAACTTCTTTCATCGCAGGGTTAAGACGTCTCTGAGGTTCATGAGAAGTTTTAACATCGTCCTCAAGATGAATACGATGAGAACAAACAGAAGGGCTAATGCCTTTAATGTCATGGATAAACCAGGCAATAGAAGAACGATGCTCTAAGATAACTTCTAACAACTGACTCTCCTGTTCGGTAGTAAGAGATGAAAAAATAATAACCGGATGACTACCGTCTGAATCAAGATGAGCATATTTCAGCTCAGGAGGTGGAGTGATGGTCTCAACTTGGGTCTCAGAATCTATGCTACAAACCGAATCAATCTTTAGGTTCAAAGATAGGCACAATATCAAGAAGAGCATTGGTTTGGGCAATAGATTGGTCAATGTCAAAGTCTTCATTATGCATGGCAAGGCAGTGAACAACCGGATCTTTAGGATAATAATTATGCACCATCTCATAAGGTAATGAGTCTAGAATGCACACATGTTCAGATAAGGAAAGATCAGGGGGTTGTTAGCCAAGGTTAAATATATTTACTTCAACAATCATAGAGCCAAAAGTGAGAACCATGGAACCGTTTCGACAGTTTATGAGAGCATTAGAGGTGGCAAAAAATGGACGGCCAAGGATGATGGGTACCGAGTCATCGACAGTAGGTTCAGTATCCAACACCACAAAGTCAACCGGGTAGTAAAAGTAAGACACTTTAACTAATAGGTCCTCAACTATACCTCTAGGTACTTTCAATGATCTGTCGGCCAGTTGTAATGACATTTTCGTGGGTTTCATGTTTGTTAGACTTAGGCTAAGGTACAAGGAGTAAGGAAAAAGGTTAACACTCGCTCCTAAGTCTAGCAAATCTTTTCCCATGAACTTGTCACCAAGCTTGCAGGGTATGGTCGGTTTTCCAGGGTCCTTATATTTTACAACGCCGTTATGTTGGATAAGTGCAGAGAATTCCTCTGGCACAAACGCGTTTTTAGGCACATTTGTTTTTCTCTTGGAAGTGCACAAGTCTTTCAAAACCTTAGCATAGGACAGTATCTGTCTAATAGCCGTGAGGAAGGGTATATTAATATTTATATGTTTGAACACATCAAGTACTTCCTCTGCTTGGATTTCCTTTAGAAACCTTGTGAGTCTCTAGGGATAAGGTACGGGCGGGTTGTAAGTTTGTGGAGGATCCACAATCTCACGGGTAGTCTTCTTCGGCTTACAGGTGGTCGCCTCATTAGCCGGAGCTTTAGGTGGGGCAACAGGTGCAGAGGTAACCGGGGTCACAATGTTAGGACTCGGTGTATAAATAATTTGATTATCAACCTGTTTTCCTGACCTAAGGGTGGAAACCGATTTTACTTCAGCAAGCGGTATAGACCGATTTGCAGTATCCGTCACCAAGGCAACTTCCTTGCCTTTGGAATTCGGGATGGACTGTCCTGGAAATCTACCATTTTCATCAAGTTTTTGTTCAATCCTCTGGATGGCTTGGGCATTTGACTCAATGGACGCTTGGGTCTGTTGAATGAAACGTGCAAGCACATCCTCAAGGGAGGTCTTAGGAGGGGCAGATTGATTGGTTGGCACATGGTCCCTGGAACTACTCATGTGATGAGTATTGTTCGAGTAAGGAAGGACCGGTGCCCTATTCCGATTATCAGTATTACCAACATACGTGGCATTGTTACGTTGCCCATAAGAGTTGTTTAAACCACGTGGAGCCGCATAATTATTATTGGAATAAGAAAGCTTGAAGCGGTCCATATACGGGTACGTGGCATTGCCCTTAGTAAAGTTGGTTCTCTCGGCGTAGTTAAACGCACAGGCTTCCTCAATTTCTGGTGAATTATAAAGGAGAGGGCAGAACTCGGCAGTATGGGTCTGGCAATGACAAGCATCACATTGGAGAGTGGGGGCACTCATAACGGGTGATGTGAGCTTAAGGGATACCTCAAGTGCTTCTACCTTTTTTACTAAACCATGAAGTAGATTTTTTAGCTCAGGGTCAGGTTTGACCTCATAAATGCCTCTAGGTTTATCAAATGAGTCTGGGGTAGTGTTTCTCGGGGTATGTCCAGGTAACTCCCATTGCTGGCTATTAGTGGCAATCTTTTCAAGGAATGCCAGAACCTTGGCGGTGGGATAATCAAGGAAGTCTCCACCGCTCATGCTTTCAACCGTGTTTCTAGTTATAGTATTAAGGCCTCTATATAGAATCCTAACTTTTTCAGTGTCATCGACTTTGTGGTGTGGACACCGAAAAAATAGGTCTTGAAAACTCTCCCATGCATCAAAGAATACCTCGCCCACTTTCTGCCAGAAATTTCTTATGGCATCAACTATGTCATTAGTTCTGGTAATAGGAAAGAATTTGGTCAAAAACTTTTTACTTAGTTGATCCCAGGTGTCAATAGAATTGGAAAGAAGGCCATCTAACCAGTGAGATGCTCTATCCTCAAGAGAAAAGGGGAACAATCTCAAACTAACTTTCTCCTCAGACAAATGTTTCTCCTTAAAAGTATTGAGAACGGTCAGAAACTTATTGAGGTGTTGATATGGATCTTCCCGTGGAAGTCCATGGAACTTAGGCAACATGCTCACAATCTGTGGGCGAATGCCATAGCTATCTGCAGTTGTCTTGGGCAGGATTATGCAGGTAGGTGGCCCAGTGGCCAAAGGTGAAAAGTAATCCCGAAGGGTAGTTTCTTGAGCTATAGGGACAGGTGTTACTTCAGAAAGTGAAGTTAAGTCGTTGAACTCTTCTTCAGAAGGTATGGAGGTTGAGTCGTTAAACTCTTCCTCAAGAGAAGGAGTGAGGTCCGTGATTGTGCTCTTTGTGTAGATTGGAGTTGGTTTGGACAAGATTTTACCTGATCTAAGATGCATGAAACATGCGCATTACATATGCCACAGAAGTCCTAACCATTCAAAAACATCTAATAAGGGGCTCAAAAACTGACTCAATTTTGTGTTTACCCAAGTCAATTAGTTCTTTCCAAGCTTCCCTTGTGAATTCTCCTTATATTTCGAAGGTCAAGCAGTGAATAACCAGTGTGGGAGGTTTTCCGTACGTAAGCAACGTTCCTTAATTAAATAACCACAGTGATTCTACAGACGTAATCTATAGGGGTTCCAGACCCAAATTCTAACTTGTGCTCCAATCAAAGAATGGTTCACGCAGGACTAGTTGAAATATCTGGTCAAGGTCTCAAATGAACATCGTGATAGCATGGCTTTAGTTGGTTCAATTTTAAAGCTTAGGATATTGCAATCAATTGATATTAGGTTTCACTTTTAGGCCAGGTCCGCCTTGCAGTCCCGATTTAACAAGTAAAAACATAATTTAAAATCAAGCAACAATCAATATCATGCTAATCAATACAGAAACTCCTCTTGCAGAGGATTCGAGGATGGTTAGGAGAATGCTTACCTCCCACTTTGTGCTAAAAAATAAAAAAAAAGTGCCAAACAAGCGCACAAAAGTGGGGAGAAGACGAGTTGAAGTCGACTAAGGGGAAACCGCTCCTTGGGTTTCAATCGTCCTTAGGAGTCGTTCCTTAGTAGACTCAAGCCTAGCTCCACAACCTTGCTCTACTATCCGCCGCGAGCACACAAAAAATAAATCCTAACAACACCTACTTTAAAAATATTACAACTGCGACCCCTTCGTGGATCGAATAATTAAATACCTCACAATCACTTAACAGGAAAAAAAATTTCTTAAAAAACTGTTGTGGAATGTTCTGGAAAATTCACGCAGAACGAGGCAATTCTCTGCCTGGAACTCGACTCGAGATTGCTATTGTCCAATCTGAACTCGACTCGAGATCGGTACCAGATCGAACCAGTAACTTTCAGGAAAAATTCCTGAATGTGTGATCTTCTTAAAAATTTGATTTTGACTCCGTTCTTCGAGTTTTTTTGAATCCGTCTTCACTGCAAGATCAATAAGAGGACTAAGTAACAAGACACTTAAAAATAATAAATAAAAGAAATAAAAATAGAAGGGTGGGAGGGATAAAAGTGGGATGATGTCCCGAAACTATTATTCTCGCTTGTGTTTGAATGAACTCCGTTCTTTAGAGCGGCAACGGTGCCATTTTGATATAGAGGAAAAAGTTGTGTTTAACCTCCAAACAAACGATTATATTTTTATTTGATGAAGTTCCTTCTTGTGCCTATATAAATTGGAAATCAAAGTAGACAAGTAACAAACAAGGGTCGTACCCACCTCAGAGGGGGAGATCTTAGCTCAAACACAATAGAAAATAATTGTTAAAAAACACCAAGGGAATCAATAATAAGAATTGAGATTGATTCTAACTTCCTATAGGCAATAATTAAATAAACCCTAACTTAAGAAGATGGTAGAGATGTAAAGAAGATTTATGATGACAAAGAGAGAGAATTGGTATCAACAAACTAAATCATTCAAACATAACATGTTGTTCCTTCATGTTCAATCTATAACAATTAATTACTCACCTCTCAGCTATTCCAATTATTCATTAATACCTATGATAATCAAGTAGTCACCTCTCAGCTATTCCACTCAATTAAAACAGGATTCTCTTATGCATGCTATTGAATATGTCTTATTAATCAAACCGTCACCTCTCGGCTATTCAATTTAATTAACTCAACATATTGATTCATAACTAAATCATCACCTCTCAGCTATTTGACTTAATTACAAAAGAGTTCCAATAAAAGATATCAACTGCAGATATGTAATAATCACCTCTAAGCTATTTCACTACACATTTTTAATCAATATAAATACAACCATTAAAGCTAGGTCTCCCTAAACCCTAACAATAGTATTTTAATAACATGGATAACAATAACATGCAAATAATCATACTTACCTCATATCGCGAATTAGAAGTAAATAAACATTATGAACTTTGAATCACAATGAACAATAAGAACAAGCATGGTGTTTTTGCATCATCTAGAGTGCTTCAACCATCCTCCTAAGGAGATTTAGTTACTCATCCTTAATGATGACACCATGGAATAAATAAATAAATCACAAGACATCATAATGGAAAAGATATGGAATTGATATTGAATATTAAGTTTGATACAAAAGAAGAAGAAGATGAACTTTTCTCTTCAATCTTCAATTCATAAAAAGTTACCTAAACCTTAGCTACTACTTCTCTTATATAGAAAATACAAAGTAGAATACTTGCATGCAAAGACTTCCAAATTTGGTCAAATTCGTGGCTGCTGTTGTTGGTCTTCTAGAGGCATTAGGTCTTCAGCAAAACCTAATTCTCTTGGGCTTAAGTTGTAGCTTAGACCAAGACCTTCAGTTTGATAGGTCATGGGCCCAAATCAGACTTCTGGATTTCCTTGTAGAGCCTTTTTTAGATTGGTCTTTAAATAAAGCCCTAAATAGAATTTCTGACTTGTGGGCTCCAATAGGATCCGGTTTGGGCTGAGATTTGGACCACCCCACTTTGACATAAAGTCAAGTCAACTGGTCTGACCGTGGGGTGCCCTCAGTCGATCTGTGGGTGCAAATATCAATTCTCGTTCTCTTGTGCAAATAACACCTTTTTGCTTGCTTTTCTTGATTTTTGGCGAGCTTTAACACAATATTCGCATTTCGGCTCATGAAACCTACACAATAGACAAGAAAACACTAATCAATAGATATAACACAGTAATATAAGCTAAGTGCTAGACAAATAATTTGTTATTCGGGGGATATATATACACTTTTGAGAACTTATCAGTTTTCCATATTGGGTTTTACCACGTTAAAAATATTGTGTGTTCATTTATCTTCTGTTTATTAATTTGCTTGCTTGATTAGTGGTAAATGTGGTAATAGCATTATTTGTGGAGTTTCACACTTGATAAGCTTGTTTCTACAATTTGAAAGCTTTTTGCAAAACGAATAGGAGATTGAACCTTCAAAATTTACTTGCAAAGCTTCCCTGACAACCTCTTCACAAGAAGGATCATGTAACCACATTTTTTCGAATCGAAAAGGACGTTTGGATTTCAGGAAGTAAGGTCCACATCTCAGAAGCAACATCTTGTGATCTGAATCGACAGTAGGTAAGTGCTTCAGAGTGGTATTTTGGAACTTTAGGCGCCAGTTTGCGTTGCAAAGTGCTCGATCCAATCTTTTAATAATTCTGTTGAAACCAGATTGTTTATTTGTCCAGGTAAACATACGACCACAAAAACCAACATCAAACACTACAGCCTCATTCATAAAATCATGGAAGCGTTGTTTTTTGTACTGCTTTGGTCCTTTACCTCCAATTTGCTCATCCTCATGTGTAACATCATTCCAATCCCCTATTAATAACCAAGGAGAATTTCCAACTTGGTTTTTGAAAGAAGCTAGAGCAGTCCATTCATGCGTTCTTATTTCAAATTTCGGATTACCACACACAAACGAGTAGTAACACAAAGAACCATCTTTCTCTTTGATCTGAACATGAATCAAAACATCAAGATGGACATCCAAATCCCAAAACAGCCATAAACCCCCAGCTAATCCTCGAAATGGAACTACAAACATCTTCCAATAATTTCTAAAAGTAGAAAGTAACTTTGTCGAGTTTCTTTTAGAACATTTTGTTTCAATTAAACAAACCAACTCAGGCCTTGATCTTTTTATTTCATCTTGCAAACATTCAAGCCTCGAGCTTCAGCCAGCTCCTCGGCAATTCCACACAAGGATATTCATTTCTGTTTGAGGAACTGCTTATAAGCAACCACAAGAACCGGTCGGGTTACCACCATCTAAATTCCAGCTAATCATCTGACTTTCCTGAAGAAATTAAAAATTCAAGATGAGTGCTTAGGTACCCAAACCAATCTCACCAATCAAAACCTCATCTACCCTATTCCTTCAGATCCATAATCAAACCTCTGTCCAAAACTCCAAAACCAGTTCACTAACACCGTATTGGACAACTTTAATGCTAACTAGAAGAGATTAGTGAGGATTGAGCTAATGAAATATAAACAAATCACCAACGTAACCCTTCAAACTAAGATCTCAACCAAAGAAGCATGAAAAACTCGAAATCTAAACAATATACACTTAATATGCCATTTTACTAAATCACATTATATATTGAAAAATGTTAAGAAGTGGATTAAAGATGGTTATCAAAGTATATTGGTCATGGTTCCATATGTATTACTTGGATTTTGTGAAAAAATAAGAATGCATGAGCGTTTAAACAAAGGAAGATTATCAGTTTCAATGATGGTTAGAGAGCACATGAGTCTGTGGGTCAACAGATGCATCCATCTCACAAAGTGAAGAGGTCGTTGGTTCGAAACACGCCAGTAACTGATTGTTTGATATAAGTTTCCTCGTGTAATTTAAAGGGGTAAGGGGTGCTCTCAACCCCGTTTGCCAAAAAAAAAAAAAAATGAGAGATGTTAGTTATTATATTGTTCTGGTGGGGGATAGGAAAGAAGAATGGAGTACAAATTTGACGAGCTTCTTGGCATTACACCAGACAAAATGAGGAATTTATGTTTAAACTGGGTTATGTTCTCTTTCTTATGGTTTGGGATGTAACCTAAAAAGAGTATATAGTCTTTTGTGAAGTTAACTATACATTAAACGTTTTTATAAACTTTTCATGGCAATACAATTTTCTTTTTGTCTGTACTGGAAGGGTTTTGTCCTCAGTCGAGACATCGAACTCATGCATCAAATTACAGACTACAATCCATATATATTAATAATATGGAATATATATCATGTCTTTGTAATTTACAGAACAACAAGTAATAATTTAGAGGATATTACTACTGAATTTAGTAGTAATGGGTGATTTTTTTAGATTTTTAGAGTAATTTTGAAAAACCTTTTGAAATCAAAAGGATTTTTTTTTTCAAAAACCCAACTTCTCAGTAAAAAAAATATGAAATTTAGAATTTTTATGAATATTTGAATTTTAAAAAAAAAAATATTAATTGTTTAAATTTAAAATTTTATAGTCATGTGGGATCTCGTTTGAAAGATCTCGTCGAGATCTTTCCAACCATATACACCATGTTGATTTTCGATTTCTAAATCATAAGTTATAAAATTTTCAAATGTTAAAACCAAAAAGTTATACACCAACTGTTTTTTTGTCTTTTTCTTTTTTTGTTTTTTTTCTGAGTTTTTTGTCTTATACTGACTTTAAAGGACAAAGGGTTGATTTTAGAGGATATAATACAAGGGTAATTTTAACCAGTTAAAAATTATGAAATAGTCAAAGAGCTTGTTTGATAAGATGACCCATGTGAGGGCCTATTGGAGAAGAGGCACCTAAACATGGGTTTTTATTAGGATATTACCCTAAAATAGATTACCAGATGCTTCTGCGGCCAAGAGTTATAGATTTAGTAATTTAGAAAACCATTCCCATTTTCCAGCTCAATCTATCTTCACTGACGAATTCATTGAATAGCTCAACCATTCCCTCCTCTCCTTAGGCATTCTCTCTTTCATTTCTTCGATTACATTATGATCCAATATCAAAATCATTTTTGAACCAAAACAATGTAATAATTGGGGAATAGGAAGAGAAGCTATGTATAACATATATAGAAGAACAATTGTACTAACAAACACAAGATCTAGAACTGCAAAAGGATATATACATCAATATATCCAACATAATATGCGATGATCAAAAGGGTGATTTAGGTTTTGGCCACCGAAAGTTATTACTAATTAGGTTTCGAAGCTCTTTTCTTTTGAAATTAGGCTTTGGCCATCTTTTTTGAACCAAAGTCCGAAAAAACCCGGTTGAACCAGAAATATTTTCTAAATACCATAAGTTGCCCCTGAAGAAGCACGTGACTTGCACATGAGAACTTAAAGCAGAAAAATTCAAACATGACTTAATACGCACATAACCTGCACGTGATATATACTAAACTGTATGGACAGGTGTTATAATCTTAAACAACTAAGATGATCCAACGACTATAACAAAAGAGTTGTTAAACTAGGCGTTGGTCATCTTCCCCACTACTTCAACTGTATATAAACAAACAGATTTCACCTTCTTTACATAAATCTTTGTTCCTGCAACAAAAAATACAAATTTCTACATATAAATTTAAAGCAAGCAAGCAAGAGAGAAGTATAATTAATGGGTGGATGTAATCTATGGGTAAGTAATTTTTCTAAAGCTATGCAATGGCTCTTTAATGGCTTCTAAAGCTTCTTTTTTTTTCTCTCTCACCAGATGAATGTCAACTCTGTAGGTGTGCAGGGCACACAGCTGATGTGTGCCCACTCCTATATGCTCCATGTATTACCCCAGGCTGCCAAAGGATGATGAAGTTGTATACAACCTACGATGATGACAAGACCGAAGTTAAGTACCTAATGTGCCAATATGACTTGTGTCCTAGGCAAGTCTAGCTACCTTCCACCAATAACAACTACAAAGTGGGATTTATACAAGTATGAAGAAGATGAGAAGCAAGCTAAAACAGAAAAGTGAAATTTGTGTATCCTAGCTAATGTGTAACAAAATGACTCTGGTTTCCCTAGCTAATGTGTGTATCCTAGTTAATGTGTGATATTTCCTAAGCAATGTATGGTTCTAAAGTGTCTCTGCAATGGGTGTGCGCATAACTCAATGACATGATACAAAACACTGCTATATAAAACCATCTTTACAAAATCAAACCAAGCATACATAACACTGCTTTATGTGAGCACAAAACACTACTAAATAAAACACCAAGCATACATAAAACATTTCCACACAAAACACTGCTATATATTCATCACTGCAATACACCACATATCCAAAATAGTTCATCAACATTACCATGAATGTAATACACCAGAATTATCCATGTCTACAATACATAACATTTCCCATCCCCAATACATAAAACATTGCAATCCATCCCAAAAAATACATGGTCAAGTTCAAGTACCATACTGCAGTCCCAAAAACCTTTAATTTTTCTGCAGTCTTAAAAACTTAATTTTTTTTTTTTTTTTTTTTTTTGAATACTTACCTCCAATTGCTTTTACCTCCTCTCATTACTACTCCACATGTACCTCTAGCAGAGCCATCATCTCCACCATCTTTTCTTGATGTACCACCTCTACTTACCCTCTTTCCTTTTCCTCTCCCTCTTGAACTTGCTGCAGGAACAGGTGGGTCTTCAACTATGCCAATAATCTCATTCCTTTTATGCTTCTTAACTACAAATGTGACCCACATATAAACAGTTAGCAAACAGTACCATTACAAACATAACTACAATAACAACCAAAATATAAACAATTTACTTACCCTTCCTTTTGTAGACTTTTGTTGGATCACTTCTTGCATCACAGGTCCTCCTATTGTGGCGTTCTTTTTTGCACTTGCTGCAAATCATTTTTTTCTTACCTTCTTTCACTGGTTCATCTTCACCCCTGATCCTTTGAGTCTTGGGCCTACCTGGAGCCTTTTCTTTTGGTGGGGGAAGTACCAACCTGTCAGGCTATACAAAATTTCACAGTATTACAACCTCAACAAATAGTACCATACTATAATAAAGATTGACAATATAATACAGACTATACTTACATGACCCCAATCTTCAACATCAATAATAGGAGTAATATATTCTTTATAGGTTTCTCTATAAGCAGCAACACTGAACCAAGGACTACACCATCTTCAAAATTAAAAAAAAAAAAAAAAAAAAAAACATATTAGTTATTCCATTAATGACTACCACAACAAATCAACCAAATAAACAAGTCAAAAATAAACACAAAATACTACTTACTTCATCCATCCTTCTCTTCTTTCCGTCACCACAGCAACTGCATGCACACATGGCACCCCTGACATCTGCCATTCAATGCAAGCACAGGTATGCTCTTCTATGTTCACATAAAACTTCTTTTCATGTCTTGTCACCAGGAAAATGTCCAAGCTAACACCTTGCACCTCATACTTGAAATACTTCTTTTCCAAATTGTCAATAATGTCTTGAACTCTAGGAACCAAAGTATCACCACACAGATCCATAGCACATACCTTTCTATCATAAAACTGCTTAGATAGCATAAGTGTGTACTTGTCCACCAGTTTCACTATAGGCATGTATCTAACATCTAACATCCACTTGTTAAATGATTCTGAGTAATTGTTATTACTATACTCACACGTACAAGTTTTATCAAAATAGCATCTTGCCCAAGATTGGACTGGCTCCTTCTCCAAATACTCTTTAGCTTTGATATTTTCATTCTTCAACATCTCCATAATTTTTTCATGATCAGTTTCTTTAAATGCCTTTGCTGCAGCCCAAGCAAGGTTCACCAAGTGCTCACCCTTAAAACCATTAGACTTGTAGTTGGCCATCATGTGCTTAAAGCAAAATCTGTGGTAAACCATGCCAAACACTTCATACACAGCCTTCACAATGCCCTTCTACCTATCGGACATGAAAGTTAGAATGTCTCCATTAGGACCTAAAGTCCTTTGCTTCAGTGGTTTCTCCAACAGCTTCAAGAAATGGTACCAACTATCATATGTCTCTTTTCTAGTGATGTAGATGGCTATAGGATATAGACCATTATTTCCATCTAGTCCAATGGCACTAAGACAAACTCCCTCATATTTTCCCTTCAAGTGACACCCATCCAAACCTATAATTGGCCTACATCCTTTGGTCCAACCTT